>LPNX010434803.1:15631-43912 GCA_001517045.1 Pseudotsuga menziesii
TCATCTTTTTCACAAAATTCTGGTAATCAATCTCATCACAAATCCAATTATCTTTACTTATTCACCTATTTAGGGTTTTCAATTTGGGTTATCTTTTTAATATATTTTTAAAATATATTACAGTGTAGGTTAAGTATTACTTATGAAAATTTTGTTGTTTCTAAAAGATATCTTATAAGTATTTTGGTTTTGATTTTTAGAGATATCTTGTAAAAAATTAAGAAAGTCCTAAAGAGCCAGTTGATACAGATTTCACAGATGCAGTGAGCACAAGCGAAGGTAATCGTACGTAATCGTACGTGTGGTTTAATTTAACTCAATTTCTGCCACATTGACATAGTTACATAATGTGTGTTTTTGGAAATTTGAGGCAATGCTAGTAGATAAAGGTGGATGAACTCTGTAATATCTTTGTGTGAGATGGGTCATTTCAAATATAACTGTTCTCTCTTTAATTTTTTTATTATAATGTATTAGTCTTTATTTAATGTTTTCCATGATATTGTTGTTTGTATTTTAAAGTTTTTTCATAACATCCGTTGGTTTTGGTTTTGTTAGGTTTGGTGGTGGACAAATGGAGGCAATCCCAAACATCCCTGTTGATGCATATTCCACAGGCACCACGGGTGCAGGAGAAGGCTTAGAAGAAGGTATGCGTTGCTTAATCTATCTCATTTTCTGCGACATAATTCTATAGTGTTTTTTTTAAAATTTAGAAGCAATGTGATAAAGAAAAAGGTGGATCTGTTTAATATTTGTCCCATGGAATGGATTTTGCTTTCCCGGTTGAATCTCCTCCTTTGCTTTGGTTTGGGCTATCAAGACGTGGAGTCTAGAATTGTTGGATCTTAAGGGATATTTGGATTTATCTTGGCCTTTAGGGCTCTCCCTAGATGGGGTAGGTGGTGGAATCTTAATCCCCCTATTCTCCTTATTAAACTCCATTTTTTTTGTTTCTTTCCTTGGTTCAAATTTCCTTTTAAATTTCTCCAAATCAAGGACGTGGCATAACACCCTTTTCCAAGGTTCCCTTCCTTTTTTTCCCATAGGAGAAGCCATGCTATTAATCCACAGATCTAACTAGATATGTTGATCTAAACAAAAATTATCCCCCTTCACGCAGATCTGCACCCACATACCTGCCTAAAAAATAAAGTCCTCCAACCCTGCCACAGCTTGGTGCCTCTCTGTTTTGGATTGGTGCTTTTCCAATCCAAGGGGGGTGTCCTGAATGTTGCACACTGCAATCTGATGTTCTAAATATGATAAAAATGTTAAAGTTAGTGCAGCTGCGAGACCTATTCTCAGGGAGAATGGTACGCTAGTCAGTTAACTAGGGCAGAGTAAGACTCTAGAAGGTACCGTAGGGCTCCGAGTAGTCTCTTGGGGTTTTTGGTCTAGGACCAAATAGGTTGATGTCATGGAAAAGCCCCTAGCATGTGGCTAGGGCCCCTATGTACCTCTAGGATATTTTGGTCTGGGACCAAGGGTATACGATGTCCAAGTAGATCTTGCAGGAAGAGGTAGAGACATATTTTGGTCTGGGACCAGGGACATGATGTCCAAGTAAGTCTTGTAGGTAGTTGATCAACTTTCAGTCTAGAACTGAAGCTCAGCTTAGTACTGAGGACAATTCTCTAGGAGAATGGAGGACCTGATCAAGGTCCAGGGGTTGATCAACATGATTCAGTCCGAGACTGAAACTCAGCCTAGGGCTGAAATCCATTTTTTAAGAATGGCAGATAATGATGTATGCTGTCCTCTCTCCTAATCGGTTACTGCTAGGTTGCTTCTGAATGGATTGGCCACCCCTTGATGATGTCACTAGCACCTAACCCTTAGGAGCAATATTGATCTTTCCCTTATACAGTGATGACAAAAAATATATAAAACAATGTGCCTTGAGAGAGAAAAGTTTACTGGACTTGTTGGTCCTAAAGAAGTTGTTTGTCCACCTTATATGGTACACCTTTATCTTGTGGGTATGTGGGTTGTTTTATTGTGAACCCCTTGGTTGACTCTTGGTCCTTCATCTTACTTAGTCCTAGCACTCTTATTGTGTGTGTACCCTTGCCATGTGGGTTTTATTTTTGGTACACTAACCTAAGTTCCTAGTTCCTTTTATTGGACCATTTACTTTATGGTTTTATTTATAAAACCTTTGACCATTTAACTTTATGGTTACCATTTACTTTATGGTTATATAACCTTTGGACCTTTTATTCACTTTATTGTTTGGACCATTGGACCTTTGTTAATGTCCTATTTCGTTAGCCTTGAACCTTATAAAAGGGGCAATTCTAAACTTATCCAAATCACGGTAGTTATATTCCTTGGCTGACTTCTTCACCAATGTGACTGTACATTGACTCTTCCACGCGACTGCACTCCACCAGCGTGAACCTGACCCGTGTCTCCTTCTGCGCGACTGGGATATCTTCTAGCACTGCTCCATGTGACATGCAACGTGATCTTGGTTGCTGCGTGAGTGTCCTTCCCTTTCTTGCACCTACACCGCTCTACCTCCTGCGTGACTCTTCACGACCGCTGCTCCACAGCGTGACCGTGGTTCAATCTCTGTCTCGCGTACTAGCTCTGTTCCTACCTTCGTGCGTGACTGGATCGGGTTTCCTCTACTTGCGTGCCTGGGTTATCCCGTGGCTTACCTTCGTGCGTGACTGGATCGGGTTCCCTCTGCTTGCGTGCCTGGGTTATCGCATGGCTTCATGTTCTGCGCATGATTGGATCGTGGTCTTTGCCCAGCTTATCCGTGGCCCCATCTCGTGGGTTCCTCTGCGTGGTCTCTGCCCGTGGCCCTTTCCCGTTGGTTTCTCTGCTGTGAACTCTGTTAGTGTGAATGTGACTGTGTGTCCTTGCCTGCATGACTGTGTATTATACAGTGTGACTGTAGACCCTGATCTTGCTCTGCATGACCGTTCCTTGCAGCATGATCACCTCCCTCTTCAGCATGACTGTAGACTGTGATCTTCATCCACGTGACCGATCTGCCCTCCGCGTGATGTCTCCTCCACGTGACTCTCTATGCTAATGTGATTAGGCTCTCTCCTTGTGATTGTATCTTCACCTACGTGACTACCTCTGCATGACCGTGCTCTTCTTCACTTGCGTGGATTGTGGGTCTTTCTCCCACGCCTGGTTCTAGTGTGTGGGTCTTCTCCAACATGATTGTGAGCCTGTTTCCAGCGTGACCATTGTGGTTTTTCCCATCGTGACTATGGGTTCATCCTTCATGTGCAGATTGTGGCCCTTCCCATTGGGATTGTGGGGTTCTATCCAGTGTGCTTATTTTTATGTGTGGACTGTAGTTCTCCAGCTTGATTGTGTAGAGTATGACTGTGTAAAGGATGATTGTGTGTCTCTGCACTATGTGATTGCATCCTTACTCAGTATATATGTGTGTCCTTTGTAATACCCTAGTTTTGACCCCATGGTATTTAATTGTACATGATGTAATTACTGTATGTAAATCATGGCGAGGAGCTCAAGGCCAAGGCCCTGCCAGTGATTGATGTTTTGTGGATAGGTGATCAAGGTCTATACTTATGGTTTTTGTGCTAAGTTAGGCACAGTAGATATATTTTGATATATCACGTAAATGTACAAATTAATATAAAACCACAGCTAGCTATGGGACTGCAAACGTTAAAGAGATGGGGGCATGATTCCACAAGGGATAGGGTGGGGAGATGTCCAGCAAATGTCAGGTGAGAGATTTCAGGTTTAATCCTCATGAAAACCCTATTTAAAAACCTTTGCTGTTTTGTCGCCCAAGTCACCCAAGCGAACGCGGAATCGGAATTAAATCCTTTTGGATAGAAATTCCGCTCCTGCTAGCTGATGTTAAACAACTTGCTAGTTGAATCAGTGGAATTTTTGTGGGCCGTTGGATCTGTGTCCCCACCAGATCAATGGTGGACTCCAAACTTGATGAAGCAGATTACATTGGAATTTTACGCACATCAAGAGTTTGTTAAGACATGCTAGTTGAATCAATGAAATCGCCGAGGGTCGTCGATTTGTTTGATGTTTGATTTGAGCCGTAGATCTGTGTAAAAGTTGCCCGTTCTTTGACCCGTCTACCCTGGTTCGTTCCCGGTACTCGGCCATTCAATTTTCTTGCAGGAAAATGGTTGAGGCAGTTAATGCCTTGGGTAGAGCAAGGCATGGCAGTGAATTTCATGACTGAGAAAGCCTGCAAGTCTGCAGCTTGGGGGAACCCATATTCTTGCTTCTGCAGCAAGCAAACCCACGTGAATTCTTGCCTGGTAGATCATTTGGCTTTTACCTAAGGGGGGGTAATTCATTCTGTTCATTTACGATTGATGCAGAAGTCATTCACTCACGATTATGCATTGTTCTGCTAGCCAGAACCGCAGATAGGTGGTTCTGCATAAATTTTCTCTATGTTATAGAGTGAAGCCTGTGTGGCTGTGTTTTACATGTGGATTGCTGTGTAGTGCATCCCTGTTTTGGTTTGAAGGCTTAGGAGTGGAGGAGGGCCAGAATTGGCTGATAAGCCTAGTAAAGAAAGGAACCACACAAACATATCAAGAAGGGTTGGTAAATCCGGCCTACACACCCGAGAGAACACTAGAGGGAAGTTATGGCCTGAAGGACTGTATAGCAGAGAAAATAATAATTCCTTGTGTTGGGTGAGGTGGAGCCGTGGAGACCAAGCCAAACTACTATCCTTAGCTCTGGGGTTGAGCTCACTAGCCCAACAATCCTACCTATCCATTGCCTTAACAGCCTGATAAGCCCAACTGTTAGTTGGTTTGACTGTGTTTTGATGTGCGCTGGCTGTGTGTGAGTCTGTTGTTCCCTAGTTGCTTGTGAAATCATGCCCAACTTGAGGGTGGCAGTGTGTTGAGAGATTAATGAACACACTAGCCAGTGTGTTGAGAGATTAATGAACACACTGGCCTATGGTTTAGTGGAACGTTGCAGCGACATAGCTAGTTGCGGGACAGTTTAATCATCAAGATAAGTAATTTTGTTACTTTGTTTATGTAATGTATTTGCTTATGAACGACTATACTAGTCATGTATAATGCTTATGATTATGATGAATTGCTATGTTCATGTTGAATGCTTGTGGATGACTAAGTAGAGGTTTACTTGTGTATGTTTTCCTGCATTATTTTTTTCTATATGCCTTGTGTTTTTGAAATGCATTTGCCGAAGTTCATGGAGGCTAGAAGCCTGTTATACAGAGGTCAGAATGCATCTGGCTTAGTGTTTCCGCCCCTTGGAATCCGCCTGCCGAAGGCGGAAACCGGAAAAGGGAAAGTTGGATAAGGCAGAAAGTGAGTTTTCCGACTTCCGGGATCCGCCTTCAGAAGGCGGAAGGGGGAAATCTGAAAAAAGGTTAAGGTAAAGATTTGGTCTTTCGATTCTCGAGTTCCGCACCGGAGGGTGGAAAAGCGGAATGCGGAAGGCGGAAATGAGGATAGGGGTTCTGTCATTTGATAGTTTTTCGACTTCCGAGTTCTGAAGTGCGGAAGGGCGAACGACGGAACAATGGTTGAAAGACTACGTCGAGAGTTATGTTTCTGACTTTCGAGTTTCGAAGTGTGGAAGGCAGAAAGCGGGAGTGCGAAAGGCGGAAAGGTCATTGAATGTTCTATCGCACATTGAGTTTTCGATTTTTGAGTTCCGAAGTGCGGAACGCAGAAAGCGGGAGTGCGGAAGTGCGAAAGACAAAAAGGCCATTGAATGTTCTATCGCACATTGAGTTTCCGATTTTTGAGTTCCGAAGTGCGGAAGGCGGAAAGTAGAAGTGTGGAAGCGCGGAAGGCAGAAAGGCGTTTATATGTTCTATCGCACATTGAGTTTTCGAGATTCGAAGTTCGGAAGGCGGAAAGCGGGAGTGCGAAAGGCGGAAAGGCCGTTGAATGTTCTATCGCACATTGAGTTTTTGATTTTCAAGTTCCGAAGTGCGGAAGGAGAAAAGCGGGAGTGCAGAAGGCGGAAAGGCCGTTGAATGTTCCTGTCGCACATTACGTTTTCGATTTTCGACTTTCGGGTCGGAAGGGTGGAAAGCGGAGTGCGGAACGCCAACTGCAGAAAGACAAGTCTAGTGCAGAAATGTTCATTCTGGTCACAGAAGGGATCTGTCAAGGGCGGAACGCCTGTTACAGTAATTGTACAGGGGTTCTTAAGCATGAGAATGAAGGTGGAAGAGTGAGTTAATGTCCATGCCTTGTGTTTAATTTTTTTTAATAATCCGCATTATGGGGTATGGGGACGTTACATCCTTTGTCATTCTAGCTTTCTTTTTAAGGTACGTAAATTGTTTGCCTAGTTGACTTGTCCCTTCGATGACAAGATCAACCTAAAGTATCTGAGTATAAGGCTGATTCAAATATTGGTTATGATTCCTATTGCTGATATCTACTATACATTATTTTATCATGTTGTTATTGTACATGGCATTTGATGATTCTTGAGGACCAACGTTAATGCAGTGACTAATGGAGTGTTAAGTTGAAGGAGATGAAAATTATGTTTTTGTTTTCTTACAGTTTAAATTTTATTAAGCAATACTATTATGAATCTGGGTTTATATGGTCATGCATTAAAGTTTACTACTTGTACTAAAACTCCTCTAACCCTAAATTTTCAACAAAAAATACTAACGAAAATCAATGTACTAATTTCAAAGGGAGCATTAGTACTAGCATGAATCAACCTAATGCTCCCTTTGGAATCAGTACTGGCATGAAAAAGCCTAATCCTTGGTCGCTTGCTGAGGGTTGTCTTTCTCATATTGAATACTTGAGGTATGGTTGTCTTCCTTGCTTCCAGTGCATGCTTGCCTCTTCATCAAGTAATTTCGATTGTTGTTTGTAGTGGACTCCCTAGCTTCCTAAGGCTATTGAGTTTATATATTTTTTTTTCCTCGGAAAAAATTCCTAATTTTATTTCAAAATTTGAACAAAATTACATCTGTACATGTAGTAAGATCACTAAGGATCCCTACATTGTCTTTAAGATCTGTCACCATATCACACAAAAATCACAAAAAAAATAACCAGCATGTAACTAGAAATAACACAACAACAAGTATACATTGCTGATAATCCTGTCACATATAATCATGTCACAAAATCTGATCCTGAACCAGTTCATTTGCTCATAACAGCAAAATCATAAACAAATACCCCTCCTATAGTATCTCAAATACTGTCCCTGTCAGTAAAATCCACATATCAACGCATGGATATCCTATCCAAAACTGAATGCATCGATCCTCCTGTAAAACTCCAATAACTACATATCCAAATAGTTATTTAGTCCCAGACACAGCACATATATTGCTGTCAGTAAATTTTCATATAAAATATAAGCATTATATATATGTTGATCAAAACACAAGGAAAGTCCCAGCTGTGAAACATTACACTCGATCCTGATCTGTCATATACTCTGTCCACTATAGCTAAGCCCCTGTAGCAGCCCGATAACCACAGCAGCATATTTATACTATCCCATACAATATCAGTGCAAAAAACAGTCAATGCTGAGCCAAAAATTTATAAAAGGCCGATAAAAAACTGCATCGATCCTCCTGTAAACAACAATAACTACATATCCCTGTAGCTTCACGATACCACATCAAATTTTGTCCCAGACACAGCACATATATTGCTGTCAGCAAATTTTCAAATAAAATATAAGCGTTATAGATATGTTTATCAAAACACAAGGAATGTCCCAGCTCTTTGAAACAATTCACTCGATCCTGATCTGTCATATACACAGGCCAGTCACAAAAAGAAACCCGTTCATTTGTTTTCACAAAGCGAAAAGACTGTCTATAGATAAGCATCAATAAGCTGAAAGCCAATCCCAACCTGTATTCCAATTAAAACAGAGTCCTCAAAACCTGTAGCAGCCCGATAACCACAGTAACATATTTAGACTGTCCCATACAATATTAGTGTAAAAAATTGTCAATGCTGAGCCAAAATTAAATCATTAAAAGGCCGGTGATAATAGCTGAAAGAACCCTCGCCAGAGTGTACAGTTATCCTCCATCTTCCAAAGTCTAAATGCCACTGCATCGCTTCCTTGGATAACTGATCAGCCACCCCATTCCGTTCCCTATAGACATGAGTAAAGGAAATATAATTAAAATGTTGTTTTATGCGAAAAACCTCCTCCAGAATAGGTAAAAGTATCATCACATGGCACTGAACAGTCTCTTTTGCCCATTCAATAACTAACATAGAGTCACCAAAAACCTGTAATGACAAACACCCCTGTTCCAAAGCAAATAAAAGCAAAAGTCTGAGGGACATTAATTCAGCATAATTGTTTGTGCCCTTCCCTAATCCAGCTGAAAAATGAAAAAAAAGAGACTTTGATTTGTATAGAACTCCACCCCCACCACAACTCAATTGCCGATCTTGTGAAGCTCCATCAAAGTAGCCCCATGGGAGAGTTTTGTCTATCAATTCCTCTCGCACAAGCCTATGCTTATGAAGTTTCTCAGGTTCCCTGAAATGTTGTATTATGACAACAATTTGAGCCACAACAGACTCCATTGGAGTTCGACAGTCCTGAAAAATTATCTTGTTTAGGGTAATCCAAATCCCCCAAGCAAATATACATGGAACAGCTCTGAGATGTTTTTTCCTAGCCCACCAGTTTTGAAATGCAATGAGAGCAGAATCCCCTTGCCAGCCCCCGATGTAACCCAACTGTTTGCCCACTTCATTCCATATAGTCTGAGAATAACTACATTGTACAAAAAGATGTTGTATAGTTTCCTCATCCTTCCTACACAGCACACAAAAACCAGGACCTTCAATAAATCTTTTTTTCAGAATGTCCCATGTTGGAGCTTTATTTTCCAATATAGCCCAGAATAGTAACTCTGCCTTACCCGGACATTTTAGCTTCCACAACTGTTTCCACCACCAAACCATTTCTCGATTATGATCCAAAACATTGAGCTGAATATATCCATGTTTAGGAGTATAACAGCCTGAAGGATGATAGTCCCAAATCAATTTATCCTCTCGGTTAGTCAGCCTGACATTTGAAGCCCTTAACTGCCTTATATATCCCTCCCATTCCTCCAGCATATCATTTTGAATGTCAAGTCCCTGAGCACTAATCCAGCCTTGATGCCATAATGAAGAAATTTCCTTATCCTCAATATCAGCAATAAAATGAAACCCTCTAGTTGCCAAGTATAATCTCAGCGCCTCAGGAAGTACCCTTGCCCTCCCACAGCCTACCCAGGGATCAATCCCGATTCGAACCATTCTCCCATTACCAATTCTCCACACCAAACCAGAACCCACCAGATCAAAATGTTTTATCACTGCTCTCCAAACCACTGAACAATTTGGCCAAGATTTGTCCACCAACCTAATCCATTCAATGAGAGTCAAAGGAGCAATATATTTATGATACACCACACTAGTCCACAGACTCTGTGTATGTATAAGTCTCCATGAGACTTTTGCTCCTAAAGCCTTTGCAAAAAGGAAAATATTTTTTAACCCCCACCCTCCCAAAGCTTTTGGAATAGCAATTTTCTCCCACCTCACCCACACCAAAGACCGATGTTCATTCTTACCTCTCCATAGAAAAGAAAAACATAATCTGCGAATTTGTTCAAGAATCCCCCGTGGTATCCAAGCAAGAGACATCCAATAGACAAGTATCGCTTCTAAAACAGATTTTATCAGAACCAGCCTCCCAGCACGAGAGAGCCATTTATGACTCCAACATTGAAGTCTTTTTTCCAGTTTTGTCAATAACCAGCTCCAATCAGCCTTCAGGTACGAGTTAGGCTTTAGAACAAACCCCAGATACTTTAACCCAGCATCCAAATCCAAAATTCTAAAAGACAAACGAAGAGCAATTCTATTTGTCTCCTGCTCAAACAAATTCGAGCATGATATAGTGGATTTTTCAAAGTTTACCACCATGCCCGCAGCAGCTTGAATAAGGGCTAATCCTTCAGATACCTTATCAATATCCTGACTTGAACCATTAGTGAAAATCAAAATATCGTCAACAGAGAGTAGATGTGTAATATACAAAACCTGGGAAATGGCAGTACCATGAAAAGTTCCTTCTGCTTTGGATGCCAATATAAAGCGGCTAAGACCTTCAACAACAAGGAGAAACAAGAGGGGAGAAAGAGGACAGCCTTGTCTAAGACCCCTTCCCGCATGGAAGAAAGGGCTAGCAGCAAAACTCACCGTACTAATACAAGCCATAATCCATCTCACGAATTCATAACAGAAACCGAAATGAGTAAGCAGCGTCCTAAGATAAAGCCAACTGACCCGATCATAAGCCTTGGAGAGATCAATCTTGATCACTGCTCCTTTCTGTTTCTGAGTTTTCAAAGTATGTAGGCCTTCCTGAGCTACTCCAATAGCCTCATGAATTTGACGACCCTCCAGAAACCCAAATTGCTCACTAGAAATATGTTGAGACAAAACAGATTTGAATCTCTTTGCTATAACCTTAGAGATGATCTTATATAAACAATTGCACAGTGAGATAGGTCTGTAATCCTCAAAATTTGCAGGTTTATCTACTTTTGGGATAAGAGCAATAAAAGTAGTATTGAGCGGGCCATGTATAAACCTAGCCTTTCGAGATTCCTCAACGACTGACAATAGCTCCTCACCAAAGAAATCAAAGAAACCCAAGAAGAATTCAACAGTCCAACCATTTGGCCCCGGACTTTTATCTTTTTGAAATGAGTGAAGTACTTGAGACAACTCCTCCATTGAAACTTCCCCCATCAAGCTCCTGTTTTCCTCCTCATCCACAAATCGGGGGAAGAGCTGTGCCACCCGAATGACCTCAGCAATATTAGCTCCAGGTTGTGCAGAGAACAAATCCCCAAAATACCAAACACCCAAATCAGCCAGCCCCTCAAAACTGGACACGTGTACCCCTTCTGTCGAAGACAAATCCCAAATGGAATTAGAACATTTTCTCCCCTTTGCAAAAGCTTGAAATTTTTTTGTATTCTCATCACCACATTGAAGCCAGATTGCTCTGCTCTTCAACCTCCACATTTCTTCTCGCTCACAGAGAATCACATTCCGCATCTTTTCCAAAGAAAGGAGAAGATCCTTAGACTCTTCATCCAAAAACCCCATCCCCCGACTATGAAGCAACCTGTCAATATCCAACTCACAGTTCCTCAATTTCAGATCATCAGTCACCCTCTTAGCATGAGCCCAAGAGATAATAGTAGCCTCCTTTAAGCGTTTCATATTTTGATAAAAATGTACCCCTGCATGCTCCAGAGAGTTTTGAGGACGAGGATTCCACATCTCCTTAACCAAAGATTGAAAACCCTCTTCTTTCAACCAGCTGGAATTAAATTTGAATGGACTTGGGGGCTTCCTCCTACGACCCCTAAATTCCAGAAAAATAGGGCAGTGATAAGAAATCCCTCCTGTCTCTACCCACTGCCTAACAATTTCCACCCCAAGGGCCAAGGATTCAGTCACCAAGAATCGATCTAATGTCTTGACTACCCTTTGTTCCCCTGCTCGCTTATTTCTCCAGGTAGGGGCAAGCTTGGGCGGGAGTATGTCCAGAAGATCTTTCCTCGCAAAAGCTTGTATGAAAAAGTTTTTCAGTACATCCTGAACAGCTCTAGGCCCCCATACCTCAGAGGCTCCCAATGTAAGATTAAAGTCTCCTCCCAAAATTACCTCAGAGGCATCAAATAGGTCCATAGTTAACAAAGAGTCCCAAAAGCTTGCTCTATTCAAATATGGCCCATAAATGTTTAAATTGAGTTTATATATATGAACATAGTATTTACTATTTATGGGAGGAACTCCGATGCTTGTATGATTTCCTAAATATACAATCTCTTTTTATGGAAGTATAACCCTCAACTATGTAAGGTGAGTGAAGGAGCAAATTTCATTTTATTATCTTCTGTGTACCCAACTGCGTGGAAACAAACTTTAGGCAACTTTCCACACACATCGGTGTGAAATCTATACTCAGAAACCCCTTTGGAACTTAAACGGGAGTGTAAGATGAGATTCAGATTGCTTTCTATTTCTCAGTTCGAATTCGATCGTCTTTGCCACGTCAAATTTATTATATACATAATAATGCAGGTTATACCGATCGAAGCAATATATCCAGTGCCAGAACCTGTAAATGTACCTTATGCACTTGTTAAATAAGCAATTTACTTTTTATCTTTTAGAAAGTAAGTTCAAGTTTGAGTTGACCAAGTCAAAGAAACACTTCGCTTAGCATACCTTCCAACTCAACAACTTGAAGCAGTCCGGGTTGAATCATACATCATAGCTTAAAGTAGTACAAAACGAATAGTAGTAGGTATTTTAGCTTCTAACCCTATTTCTTCACCAATTGATTTAGCACCAAGGCAAGCACAACATCAATGCCCATGGGAGTTGATCCTTCCATCGAAGCTTCACTCGAGCGCCTAGCAGCTGCTTTGTATCCAAGTAGTTAATTTACAAATAAGAAGGAAATGGTATGATAGGCTGTTCCTTTCCCATCTTCAGTCTTTGTAAGCTGTTCACTCCCCAGGTTGAGGAGGTAAGGTAAGTTGAGCCAAGCACTTCCTTGATTGGATCGAGGAGTTTTTGTTTCAAGTCTAAATATGCAAGTAATCCTTGGGCATATAGCATAAAGCAAGGGTATCATACCAGTTTGTTCTTCTTATAAAAAGGAGTATTGAATTGCCTTATGTTCTCTGCTAGCTATCTCTGATCTACTTGCCCCTTGACACTTATGATGCCTACACTTATGCTACTGTTGTTGGCTTTGATGCTGATGGCACAAGCTATTGATCATTAGAATGTATATAAAACCAAGAGCATGAGCTCCAAACAGTAATCATCTCTTGGCCAATTGTGGTATAAGCCTGGCCATACGTGCTTTGTGTTCTTTATTCACGCCAATCATTGACTGCAGGTTCACCCACAAGAGAAGCAAAAGCATAGGGAGCATCCTAGCAAGTTCTATAAGAGGTAGTTCCAAATACACTAATTTCAGGGGCATAGCCCACAACATTCCTTCCTGTTCTATCTCCTGAGCCACCATCCTATTCAGTATCCCTTCCTATCGCAACTTCTTCCTCAGCATGAAGTATATGAACATATAGAGATTATAATCGGTAGTAGGTTTGACCACAAATGAAATTCGATTTCCAAGTATTCAAGGTACAAAAGTGCTAGTTTTTATTGTGTGGTTTTAATTTATTGAAAATGAGGGTGAGGGTATCACTATACCTTAGAAGCAACAACAAGAGGATATCAGGCATGATATATATATGGAACTACGGTGAGTTTGCAACCCTAAAACGATAATTCCATCCGTCAAAAGTTGCCCAAATGGAAAAAGTAAAAAGGTGATTTCAATGGTTCAACTTATCTTTTTGGTCAAACCCTAGGTTCTCAAAGCACATTGACCTTGCTACAACAGTAATTAGGGTTTAGACAACCAATTAAGGTTTTTAAAAACTAGGGCTTAGTAATAGGAGGTAGCACATTGACCTTGCTACAACAGTAATTAGGGTTTAGACAACCAATTAAGGTTTTTAAAAACTAGGGCTTAGTAATAGGAGGTGTGCCTAGGCTAGTAAGACTCACTTTTAGGGGTTTTCTATGTTTTACCCTTTTTTTGGATTTTGTTAGGTTAGGATTAGGTCATAGACCTAGTTAGTGTTTTGATGGATTGGTATTGGATAGATGGATTGAGAAGGGCAGGGAAAGAGTGTGTGCTTACCTGGATAGATTGATTGCTTGCATGTAGTTAAATCGCTTGCTTTCCTCTCTGTATACTCTCTTTCACCTCTCTCTATCGTCTTGAAAGAAGAAAGAGAGAAAGGCCCGTAGGAAATCATATCTCTCACTCCCTTTACTAAATAGATTCATTGGCTAGGTCAAGTTAGTTAAACCTTTCATTGCGAGATTCCTTAGCCTAAAAGTCAAAATAATTGTACTTCCCCACGAATGCTTGTGAGTGTGATGTAGCTATTTAACGAGCATCAAGCTATTATTTAATAAGCTAATTATTCTTATTTTAGAAGCAGGTTAATATTTAAGCGTTCTTCTAGTTCAAGAGTTATTTAAGCAAGTTATGTTATGAATGAAGCTGGTACAGAGGTTTTACATATCTTGTTATTATTGATGTCAGTAAGATAATGCTAGTAAGAGGGCTAGTAAGAGCATTTAGCTTAGATTCAACTTAGATAAATACTTGTTTCTTTTAGTTAATCTTTCATTGCTTCTTTTAATTTCCCTTTCAAGAACTTCTAATTCATACACCTGCCTTAGCAACTGGTTGATCTTCTGAGATCTGGATTCCTTTGGCTTGCTAGATGAAGCCTTTGCAACTTGTTGACTTTCATCATCCTTTGGTGTAGGCGAGGGAAAATCCTCATGCCCTGCTGCAACTTGATTTGCTAGGTCAGCTCCTTGCTCTTCTTCATCCTCAGAATCAGTGTATGACAGGTTGAGGACATTCTTGTCTTGTGAAGAAGCCTCTTCTTTCTCTGTCTTCTTATTGAAATCTAGATTCCTTTTGGCCTTCTTAGTCTTAGAAGATGGAGAGGTTTGATCAACTGCAATTGGAGAGATGGCTCTCCTCTTCCTCTTTCCACTTTTGGGAGTGGAAGACTTCTTTGAAGAAGACCTCTTTTTGTCCTCTGGCTCTAGCTTTGTTTCAAATTCATTCCAAAATAGGAAGTATGCCCAGGCAATGTTCCTCCTTTGCAGCAGCTCAGAAACTATTAGCTTGATCAAGCCATGATGAGATAATCTACCTGTAATTTTGGTTGGCGTGGCTCTGACTTGATGAGCCATCTTAGTCAAGCTTCTGTAGAGGTAAAAAGGCAGATTCAAGGGGCTCCTGCCAGTGAAGTGATTCATTAATTTAAAATGATAGATCATCACCGTATTGTATCCTAAGTCAACGTGTTCGGCGAACTTTCGCCTTGAAAATCGAAAATCGTCGATTTTTTGTGCTTCATGAATTAATTCGATGAAATTCGCCTGTTTGAATCGCCGAGTTAAATTTTTGGTATTGGCAAACTCAAGGTTGCCAGAGAATCGGGTCGATATTAATTAAAAGCAGCAGAAAGTCACTTGAAATTCCTTTTTCTACTTTCGTGGCCCGTGGGTAAACCATAAACCCTTGTTTTCTAATTTCGCGGCTGCCAGGTTAATTGGAAAACCGTCATTCTTCTGCTATTGCGGCCTGCGGGTAAGCTGCAAACCCTGGTCTCCCTCCTTTCGCAAATGACTGCACTCGTTGATCGCGAGGGAAAAAGTGTGTGGTGTCGATCTTCACGGCCTTCGTTCCATGGACCATTACTCGTGGTCTTCCTTCCATTATGGGTGTTCGTGAGTCGCAGTCCGCAAGTGCCACCAGGAAATATTCGATGGACCTTGTTTTCTAAGGGTGTATATTAAAATAAATTTAAATATTATACAATTATATAAATATATATTTAATCTTTTTAACATTTTATAAAAGGTATAACATAATTAAACTTTATATTATTTAATCTTTTTAACATTTTAGAAAATGTATAACATAATTAAACTTTATATTAATGAAAATAAAATTTGGATAAATTATATATATATTCGAATTTAATGGCGAATTTTATCAAAAAAAATTTGCTTGACGATTTTATTCCGAATTTCATTGATGTCGAATTCGAACATGAACTCGAACCAGGTGACTTAGATTGTATCTACTTTCACAGGTTATGTAGACAAGAATTGACTTCAACAGGTGCTGCCATTTCTCCTCGAGATAGGACGTAGGAATGTTCTTCTTTCATACAATACTTTTGTGCTCAGGTTTCAGGTAGGATCTAAATTCAACATTCTTTGCAACAGTGGTTTGAAACCAATTTTCTCCAGTCCTTGGAAGCTCTGTCACTTCAGCTATAAGAGATTCATCCACCTGAAATTCTTCCTTGCCGATTACTGTTAGACACTGAGAGGGGGGGGTGAATCAATGTAAAGCAATTTTAGAACTTTTCTTAACTTGTCACAATTAACTACCAATTCATCACTGCATAATCATTTCATAAACATCTTCCACTTCATCATTCACATATCATAAGCATTTGAATCATCAAGAACCATAACACAAAAAAACACGACACCATATAATTTTGTAATCTTTTTGTATTAGGTTTGGTCCGGCTTCAACCGTTAGGTAAAATCAGCACCTACTGATACAAAGAGCACCTACTCTGCATCTAGGACCCTGCTTGGTTTTCTTAGACCCTGCTAAGAAGGGTTTGAGGTATCCTAACCTCAGAAGCAAGACAAGCTTGCTTTTACAATTCAGTATACTTGTGTTACCATACTCATGTCATCATACACAAGCAATCTTTGTCACATCATCAACGCTGCTCATCATCTCTGCTTATCATATCAACTCTGCTGTAACACTGCTCATCAGTCATCTTGTTCATTTGCTCACTGCTGCTCAACAACCTCTGTACTCTAGTCACTGTCAAATCATCAAGGTCTGCTGAACAATCTCTGCTTTGCTCATCAACCATGTCAACACTGCTGGTCAAGTTGATCAGTCTCTACTCATCAACCATGTCAAACTACCCCTCAATACTGCTGCTCAATTTCTGTCAATCTGCTCTCTGCTGCTCATCGATACAGCTGATCATCTACTCATTATGGGTACGAGTCATCATCATACATTTCCTCATCAAGGTGAATGTATCATGTGTATAGAGCAACATCATAGCATCATCATCATCATATGCAACATCATATCATCATAGGGCTTGTATTATAAGGCATCATCAGCATCATATCATCATGTACATATGTGTATGCATTGTATATGCATCATCCTTATATGGAGCATAGGAGAGCAGCATGCATGTTCATCATTATAGGATACATCTTCATACTATATCATACATTATTATTATCCAGAATACATCTTCAAAGAGTACTGTATACATCATATGCATTGACTACTGACACATTTGATATACCACTGTAAATGTACCATATTCAACCGTGTGCATATTCATCACTTCATACCTTGACCTGTGCATAGATGTCAATTTTAGTGTTCATCATCTAAACATGTCCTCAGCTAATCAACACTGAACCATTCAAATCATCTTCAGTTAGCTTATCAAAGTCTGCATACTCAAGTTAACGCTGTCAATACACTGTCATTATCATGGCTTCCTCTTATCATGTCAAATCAAACCATTATCACTGTGAGACACCCAGAATTCCAATCTGCTGTTTACATCACTCATACACTGCATGTTCATCATCAGACATGCATCATCAAAGCATCTTATGTCAAAGACCTTTGACTTTCTGTTGCTGCCTCAAGCACAGTATGCTCATGCCCAAAATGCTGATATACATCATAGTATATAACATCACTCTTGCACAACATTCATAGTATATAACATCATAGCAAACATACTTCACTGTGCAAACTTTTCTAGGGTGTACATACTTCACTGTGCAAATATTTCTAAGGCATCATATATTTCTAGCATCTCAATGTATAAACTTCTTAGGGCACACATACATACCTTCACTAGCATAAGATCATTTTACTGTATAGGAGTGCATCATTGCTCTTCTTTTAAGAACATGCCACTGTATTGTAGCTGTTGCTATACTCCCAAAAAGTCTCTGTGGATAAGGTTTGCTCCACGAGTTCTTCCTATGGTTGAGCATGAAATCTCAGTCCATTGCTTCTTCTCCACTGAAATTCAACTGAGGCCTGATGTTGCTGTAACATTGGATTGTGTTAAGGATGCAAATTCAGGACTTTTACAATTCGTGACTGTGGTAAGCATAGATCAACCTCTGCTGCAAAATCCGGGATGCACTCAACCTCAGGGTGCCTTCAAGGGTCAACTTTGGAACTTCACAAAAAATCAGTCTTCAACTTTCAGAGCTCGTATGGTGGACTGTTCCAACTCCAGCAGTAACCATCAAAAGTGCCACACAAAATTGATGGCCATTTTGGGACTGTGTGAAGTGAATGCTGCTCCAAAACTGTATTGTACATACACTTGACTGTGGATGTATGTGCTGGTAAAACTTCACACAAAATCCAACTCGGGCTGTATGGTAAACTCCAATTCGTGACTGAGGTTGAATTAGAGCTATGTATGATGACCATCATCCAATACCTAAGTGAAAAGCTCGGACTGCTTCTCTGCTGCAAAAAGGAAATGTCTGCTGCTACATCTCTGCTGCAAAAAGGAAATGTCTGCTGCTACAAGGATTCATCAAATTTAGGGCTTGTTTCATGACTGTGGAAACCCGCCAACAGTCTACAAGTTCACTCCTGATTTATCTTCGCTGGATTCTCATCATTGGATGCAATTTAAGCCCAAGCAAGTCCCCAAAAAAATGGACTGCTGTAAACAATTCTCCAAAATTCGGGAGTGTGGAGGATGGTGAAAAGACTCAGCCCAAAAAAAAATTATATCAGCTCAGTCAAGCTTCAGCTGATGATGAAAAAACTCTGCCCAAAAAAAATTATATCAGCTGTAACAAAAAGATCGCATCTCTGTTAAACTCCACGAACTGTTGTTGCCTCAGTTCACGAATTCTCTACCTTCATCTTCGTTGGATCTCTGCTGCTCAAGTGCTGGTAAACACTAGCCCCACGAAATTAGAAGAAGAAAAGACTTTAAAAAAAAATCTGAGTTAAAAAATTTGCTGCTGCTGCAAAATTCGGTCCACTGCTGCACCCGAATTTTCCTCCGTCACACCAGCCCGAAATTTCTTCAGTCTGCACCTCTGAAATTGCAGAGCTCATCCAAAATTTGTGTGTATAAAATGAAGTTTGGATGGGTTATTAATACTGGTTTTTCATTGAGCCGACATGTAATAAAAATAATTTTATTTTTAATTTAATTTTTATTAAAAAAAATTGACTGAGCCGACTTCTACTTGAATTATTTTTATTTTGTGTTGACACATAACTTTACCATTTTAATGGTCACCATGAGGTCAAAACGTTTTGTCATTTTATTTGTTCCACAACCACTCCTTACCATAAGTAAGGGTGTCCTCCGTACATTACCATCAAAAAGGTGCCATTAAGCCACTAGGGCTTCCATACACATTCAATCCACCATGGTGTGTGGGTTCAAGACCCAAACCATCACATGCAAGGGTGTAACCATATTATCTCCTTCAAGGGTTCAAGGACCATTAACCCAACAAATGTGGGTCCAAAGGCTTCTTCATGTCAACCAAGACTTCTCCAAGGGTTTCAACAGCTTCTTCATTAAGCAAGGGGCTTCATGGTCTTCTTTAACCGCCTCAACCACATGATCCAACATGATATCACCTGTGGGGTAGCTTGGTTTCTCCTAGGGTACCATGACATCATCATAGCATGAATGACCACATAATGGGTCATCAATGCTTCTCTAACCCATCTAGGGTTTCTCCAACATACATCAAGGCTTCAAGACCATTTCCAGGTTCCTCAATGTCTTCAGCAAGATGGTGGCTTCCAGATCCAAGCTTGTGGGTACAGGGACCTTGTCAACTGGGTACAAGGTGCTTCAAAGCATTGTAAGGGATCAAGGCATTGCAGGTGGGACTTGGTGGCATCAATGACATCCCGTGGGGCCACTGCAAGTCCATGTTGGCATCAATGACAATTTCATCAACAATTACTGCGTTTCTGCCATCAAATGTGAGAGCAAAAGCCTCTGCTACTTGTTGATGAGATCCTTGAATTTTTTCACAAAACCTATAACAACCTGCGTCTTTGAACAGTTGACATACCTGGGGGTGTGATTCCAGGTAACAAATATCACCAAGCTCTTTCCTTAGGGTAGGTCCTCCTCTCTTCATTTTCTGAATTGTTTCTCTGCACTTGTAATTTGAAAATTTGAACTTGGGGAGGACAACACAATGCGAAAATTGGGAGGTTTGGCTTAGCGAAAACAAACGCAAGGAATGGGGAATGAATCAAGGGAATGTCCTGATTTTGAGGGATCCATTTGGTAATTGAGATTTGAAAAGGTAATGATTAGCTGATGAGCGTTGTGATCTTGCGAATTGGAGCTACAATAATGACGTGGGGATGAAGTCACAATGTATAGGACAGGTGTAGGGTAAAGAGGATCACATCAAACTCATAAAAATAATTTAAAAACCTTTGACCAAATCATAATCCACTACCTATCTTGTCTTTTCGGTGGCTAATGGGTGATGATAGCGCTTCCATCCTGACGGTTCTTGTGTATGAAGGACGTGTTGACCGTTTCAACCTTCCTGTGATTTCGTTGGCTAAAATAGCCCCGAATTTCATGTTTAAGCTGCCAAAAGTTAGGCTTTTTGGTGGCTAATGAACAGTTGAAATGTTCGCCTAAGCCACCGAAACTTTAGCTTTGATTTTCTTGAAGAAAAACAAAGTTCAATGTGTTTCAGACTTCATTGCATACCCAAAGCTCTCACAATGAGCCTTAAAATTTTCAAAATTGTTTTTTGACTTCCTATCACTACATGAAATAAATTGTCTAATTTATTTGAGGAGATAACAAGAACTATTATAATTTTGATTAAGTCGTAATGGATATTCTCCATCTTATGGGGCAGATCGTTGACTGAACAAACCTCTCGACTTGATTGCAAAAATTAGAGTAAAGTTTGGTTCTCGAATTATTAAATAAAGATATAATTGGAATTTTCCCTTGTCTAAGTTCGAAATTTTCCTTTGGTTGAGATTGGCATGTTGTTGAGTGGTCGGTTGCCACATCACCTTAAAATCATGGAGTTGTTTTACACTATAAATCGTCGAATTATGGTTGGCTATGCAAAGATTTGGTTGCATTACCACGTGGATCACGCTTCATGAGATGACTTTGGCATATGGGGTGAATTCGTGGGGCCATCCCCTTCTAAACTCTGTTTTTTTTTGTAAGTGTCCATTTCACGGAGTTGCGTCAACTTTCGTGGAGTCTTCATTGGAATGGATCATCACTTGGAAGATGATGTGGACCTATTCCTTATCTTCATTCGTTGGGGGCATCTTTTCTTTGATGTGCCTACATGGTTTGAGCTTGGTCAAGACTTTTCGAGTGGTTACATTTTTATTAAGTTATGGTTTTAATATTTTATTTGAGAAAATGAGGTGGTCTGTTTGGTTTGGAAGTGTTTCAACATGCACTTTAAAAGTGGCTAAGGAGGGGTTATAATTGAGAAGATAAAGTGGATCGATCCACTTTTTGGGTGTTTGTTAAGGAAGTTAAAGAAAAGTATTTATTTATTTAAGGAAGTGAAAAGAGGGCATTGACCATTGCATTGTAATTATGGCTCTGATCATTTTTTTATGAATTGGTTAGAAATTAGTTAGAAAGTTGTTAAGAACTAAGCTACAACCTATATAAGGGTTGGTTTTCTCACTCATTCATCATGGTTGGATAACGAGAACGTTTCTACCTATGAGGCCTAATTAGTATATCTTATGGAGCAATTGAAGTTCGATGGCGTTCTTCTCCAATTGTAAGTGGTTTTCAATTCTCGTCTTTAATGTTGCTAATGATGTATGGAATAACTAGAATATGCTATTAGGCCCATAGAAGGACAATCTCCTCACATTAGAAGGATTGTGGGAGAAGGTTCCTCCATTGCTTTATTGTTTTATGCATGAGTATTACATGGTTCCTAGTCATAATTAGAGTAAGAACTTGTAATAAATTCATTGTATAAGGCACATCCTATTAGCAAAGTTTTAAGTTGGCATTGTGAGCTAGATTATTTAGAGAACGAAATGAAGGCAACAATATAAAATGGAAAAATAGACACAAATATTTTGTAGGAAGAACATTGGTACAGGAAAACCCAAATTCTATTAATGAATGGCATGGAAAAACACTGTAAATTGCAACGCAATACAAACTAGCTTGGATGGTGGTAGTTTTATCTATGAAGAGAGATGTGTTGACTACACATTCACATGAGCTCGTTACAATGGGGATTGAAAATGGCGTTTTATCATAAGCATAAAGAGGCAAGAACCCTAAACATCCAAAAACATAACCCTAGGAGATGAAGCACCAAAATCATTTGTGGGCCATGAAGTGGCTTGTTGATACATCAGTTTCTTGGGAGCACAGCTTTTGCATACAATGGTGGTAGCTTTATCTCTGAAGAGATGTGGCGCAACTTTTTCAAACCAGCTCGGATTGTGGCAGCTTTATCTCTGAAGAGAGATGTGCTGACTACATATTCATAGGAGCTCATTACTATGGGGGTCGAAAATGGCCTTTTATCATAAGCATAAAGAGGGAAAACCCTAAACATCCAAAAACATAACCCTAGGAGATGAAGTGCCAAAAGATTTGTGGGCCCTGAGATGGCTAGTTGATACATTAACTTCTCGGGGGCGCAACTTTTGCATACAATCTTCATTTAGGGTGCATGATGGCTCGTTGGAAAGAAATAAATGAGAATTACAACATTTGATTGGGTCTAGGGCATGCCATGGCAATCCTTGGCCCCCTGATTGGCCAAAAAAATATCATTTTTTGCATCAAAATGGCCTCGAATATCGTAGAAAATTATCAAGAAGATGGAGAACCATTGTAACTCGATGGCACAAGTGGGTGGCCACTGATATTCCACCTAGATCAATGTCCCCCTCCCACCTAGGGAGCAATGGTCTCCATTGCGTTAAGTTCCTCCATCAGATGAGGAAACTTTTGCTTAATCTGACTCCTGGTTAGCCACTTTCCTTAGTGAAGAAGTTGCCCTGGGGACAACCTGATATAGTTGGATGTTCTGCTTGATATAGTTGGATGTTCTGCTTATGGGTTCCCTTTACTTGAGTGTCCATGATCCAGTCGACTGTCGCCTACTCAACCCTACTCAATACAGTTAAGATTGAGTTCTGTGGGGGCCAAGTGCTCGACTACCTTTGAGGTGTTCAAGAGATGTGGAAAATATGGGTGAAGCAACTCCACATTAAATACAAGGTGCAAGCGAAGGAAAGAGGGAATACTTAACTTAAAACTTTAAACGCATTCTCACCCATAGCCTTGGTGATGGTGTAAGGCCCATATTAGAGTGGAATACTTAACTTAAAACTTTAAAAGCATTCTCACCCATAGCCTTGGTGATGGTGTAAGGCCCATATTAGAGTGGGCAGAGCTTTCGATGTGGCCTTTTGAGGTGCTCTTTCTGCAAATGCAACCGTACCTTATCTCCCTCCTAGAACTTGTGTGGAACTCAATGTTGATTGTGGCATTGCTTATACTTAGCATTGGCTTTTCTCCAAAATATTACGAACTCGTTGTTGGATGCGATGGATTTGGTTAGAGTGGGCAGAGCTTTCGGTGGGGCCTTTTGAGGTGCTCTTTTTGCAAATGCAACCATACCTTATCTCCCTCCTAGAACTTGTGTGGAACTCAGTGTTGATTGTGGCATTGCTTATACTTAGCATTGGATTTTCTACAAAATATCATGTACCCGTTGTTGGATGAGATGGATTTGGTCAACAAATTCGGTTGCTCAGTTGATCTCTGTTTGAGCATGGTAGGATTCATCCTTTGTAGAAACAATGGGCAACACTATGTCAATTGCGGCTAATGGTTGGAATCCCAAGCACATTGTAAAGGGGTTGTCGCTGATAAGCCATAAAGGGCTCTATTATAGCTATGCTGAACATAAGGAAGGAATCCCAAGTTTGTGGATGTTTGGAGTTGTACATTCTCGGGATATGCATAATCATGTTGACCACCTCTGTTTGTCCATCTATTTGGGGGTGGATGATAGCCAATTTGGTCACCTTGGTGTCCATCATCGACCATAGGTTGGAGCAGAAAGTACTTAGGAATATACAATCTTGATTTGAAATAATCGTCCGTGGGAGGCTAAAGTGAACACAAACACGCTTTAAGAAGAGCTTAGTAGTTTCCTTTGTTGTGATTCTCTTCTTATAGGGAGCCAAAATTGCCATTTTAAAGAATTGGTCCACAACCACAAATATACAATCGTTTCCCTGCTTGGGAAAGCCAGACATGTAGTCCATGGAGATAAATTTCCAAGGCCTATTTGGGGTAGGTAATGGAGTGTACAACCCCTGCTTCTTGATGGTAGGTTTAGCAATGGCATAGGCGGTGCCAGATCTAATGTACTTGCCATTGTCTTGTCGAAGCTTCAGCCAGTAGAAATTGCTATTGCAACACTGCCACTGTCTTCTCTATATTTAATTGCCCTACCACTCGACTATAATGTGCCTTCCATGTTATGTTCTCATGCTCTTCTAAAGGAACACAAAGGTGGCCAAATGGCATAAAAGTTCATCCTAGAGATGATGTTTGAGACCGATCTTCCTGCGTGCAATGCTTGATAGGTAGCAACAAAGTCGAGGTCGTTGTGTTACAAATGTCTTGTATCCACAAGAGTTGAGTACGATAGTCAGTTGAGCAATTGGAGGCTGGAGGAGGCAACATGCAACTTGATTTGTGATTCCCTTCTTGTATTTGATGTTCAAGTGGAATTGTTGCAGGAATGTGAATCACTTGTGATGGCAGTAATTTTATAATTTTCACTGTGTTTGCATGAATTGCAGGGGCTTATGATCAGTGTGGATGATCGTCTCCTTCCCTAAGACGTATCGTTTCCATTAGCAGTAGGCACATTGGAGTACATCTCCTTGTCACAAGTGGGATACCGACAGACATAATCAGAGATTGTCTTACTAAGATAGGGCCACTTGATGTCCTTGCAGAGTAAGGATTGCATCGATAGCATAGTCATATGCATTTGTCTCAATCTTGAAAGGTTGTTGCAGGTCCAGTAGAGTGAGGGATCGAGTCGAGCAGAGTTTTCGTTTCAAATCCTTGAATGGTCTTTGTTGTGACACGCCCCAAGCGAACTTGGCTTTGGCTCCACCTTTGGTCACTTGGATCAAGGGCCAAGCAATATGAAAGAATCCCAACACAAACCAACAGTAAAAGTTTGCGAGCCCTAAGAAGCTACGAAGCTCTGTTAGAGTTATCGAGGCTAGCGAATCATGAATGGCTTGGATTTTGGTTGGGTCCACATGTAGCCCATGTTCATCCACTATGTATCCTAGATATTGTATTCTCTCCATGTCGAACGAACACTTATCCAAATTGGCATATAACTTATGTTGTCACAGGGTGCTCAAGATCTACTAAATGTGTTGCAAATGTTCCACCCAAGTTTTGTTGAAGATGAGGATGTTGTCTAGATATGCGACCACAAAAGAGTTTGTGAATGACTGCAAGAGATCATCCATCATTCTCATGAATGTTGTTGGAGTAATGGTCAAGCCAGAAGGCATGACCAACCACTCAAAAAGGCTTTCTTTAGACTTGAAGGTTATCTTCCACACATCGATTTGCTCGATCGAGACTTGGTGGTATCTTGACCTCAAATCGATTTTGCTAAAGAACTTGGCACACCTAAGATGATCAAGCAGATTGTCAATTCGAGGGATTAGGTGTCAATTCTTGATGGTGATTTTTTTCAAGGCTCTGTAATCAATGCAAAGTTGTCGTGTTCCATCCTTCTTCTACACCAACACAATTGGGCTCCCAGAGGGTGAGGAACTTAGTCGAATGTGGCCCTTTTGGATGAGCTCTTGAATCTGACGCTTTATTCCCTTTCTCCAGAAGAGAGCGTTTGTATAATAGGCCATTAGGCAAGGGAGCACCAGGTATCAAATTAATTGAGTTTTGACCTGGCAGTGCAGAGACACCCTTTTAGTTGAGGCAAAGATGTCTCTGTATTCCTCTACAATCTCGTCCACCTGCTTTTGCTGTGGTCAAGAGGCCTCGTGCTGAGGCTGTGGCAGTTATAGTGATTTTCTATCCACCTTCTGATCAAAACTTCTTGATGACCTCGATCGAGATCAAGTTATTCTGACTACTGTCGTCAATAATGAAATGTAGTGGAGTCACCTTAACCGACATCTGAGCGGAAGAGTCACTCCCCTTCCTTTGGCTCCTCTGGCTCTTTTGGTTGGATCTCTGCAGTTGCGATGATAACATTGATTTTTGCATCAATGATCCTCTTTCCTTTATTGCCGAGATTAAGGAAATTGTAGTAGGCAAAACTATCTTGGGTACCTTGTAGAGTTGGCCTCCCAAATTAACAATGACACTATGGGATTTGGACTCATAAACAACATGATGTTGCCACATATAGGGTTGCCTCAAAAGAACATCAAAAGCTTTAAGTAGGGCAACGTCAGTGACTCATCTTTGAAAGCCTTGATCCTGTAGGATAGGCAACATTACTAACTGACACGAATGTCTCGTCCTTGGCTCAACTAACCAATGGTGTATGGTTGGGGGTGTGGCGTTGTCGACACCTTCAATATCTTGATGACCTCAACCGAGGTCAGGTTCTTTTGGCTATTGTCATCAATATTGAAATGTAGTGGAGTCCCCTTAACCCACATTTGAGTGGAAGAGGCGCTCCCCTTTGGCTCTTTTGGTTGGATTTCTGCAGTTGTGATGGTAGCATTGATTTTTGCATCAATGATCCTCTTTCCATTATCTTGCTTCGAATCAAATTTCAATTCAGATTCTAGCTCCGAAGATTTCATCTTGGCCAACAATGAGTGTTTTGAGCGACATTCATTGGTGTTATGCTAGGGGCTTTTGTGGAATTCACAGTTTGGACTGGTTATCATGAGTTTGGAAATTTTCACTTTGTCCTTTGTTCTTTGAGTTAGGGCCACCTTTACTAGGCTTCTCTTGCAATCGATTTAAAAACCCAAACTCCTGCTTATTCTTTAGCTTAAATTTTGGTTCAATTTTGATAGCATATCGATAAGCGGCTCCCAATGAGGAGATGTCTTGGAAATCAATCTCAGTTTGTATGTATCTATGTAGGTTATTGCGATACTTTAGGACCAAGTGTTGTTTGAAATATTTAATACCCATCTTTGAGCACAAGGTATTAAATATATCGGTGAACTTCGACACCTTATGGTCTCTTTCTTGGTGCAAAGTTATCCATCTCGTGTACTATTCATCACAATTTTTTATGGACTAAACTCTTCCTTCAGGGCGTCGACAAAAGTTGCCCAAGTGGGTTTTGTCCCATATGCTGTAGACTCGTCCATGGGCATGCCTCTTTCAGTAAACTTCTCACCAATCTTTGACATGGGGGAGAGCTTCAAGGAGTGCCAAGGTGATCTTTTTGTTGTTGGGAAAATGTTGAATAGAGTAATGACCCTCTAAAAGATTAACCATTTATCCAAAGTATTTACACCTATCTGGCCTTCAAATAAAGGGATGCCAAAGTTGTTAAAGTTAGTGCACTTGCGAGACCCATTCTTAGGGAGGATGGTACCCTAGTTAGTTAACTAGGGCAAAGTAAGACACTAGAAGGTACCCTAGGGCCCCCGGTAGTCTCCTGGGACCTGGGGTTTTTGGTCTGGGTGCAAGCAAGTTGATGCCATGGCAAAGCCCCTAACATGTGGCTAGGGCCCCTATGTGCCTTTAGGGTATTCTGGTCTGGGACCAGGGACGTGATGTCCAAGTAGATCTTGTAGGTAGAGGCAAAGACATATTTTGGTCTAGGACCAGGGACATGATGTCCAAGTAAGTCCTGCAGGTAGTTGATCAACTTTTAGTCTGGGACCGAAACTCAGGTTAGTACTGAGGACCATTCTCCGGGAGAATGGAGGACCTGGTCAGGGTCCAGGGGTTGATCAACATGATTCAGTGTGAGACTGAAACTCAGCCTAGGGCTAAAAGCCATTCTTTAAGAATGGAAGATAATGATGTGTGATGCCCCCTCTCCTAATCGGTTGTTGCTAGATTGCATCTTAAGGGACTGGCCTCCCCTTAATGATGTCACTGGCACCTAACCCTTAGGAGCAGTATTGAGGACCAAAGGATCGCACCATTCGTTTGGATCTTTCCCTTATACAGTGATGACAAAAATATATAAAACAATGTACCTTAAGAGAGGGAAAAGACTACTGGTCTTGATTGGTCCTCTAAAGGAGTTGCTTGTCCACCTTCTATGGTACAATTCGATCTTGTGGGTTTGTGGGCTGTTTTGTTGTGGCCCCCTTGGTTGACTCATGGTCGTTTTATCTTATTTGGTCCTAGCACTCTTATTAAGTGTGCACATTTGACTCTTGTAGTAAGGATTCTAATAGGAGGTGCTCTAGGTAGTTAGGTGCGTGCTCTCCGGGAACTAAGATCTGAATAGGGGATTTGGGTTAGTTAGTAAGAAG
>LPNX010434803.1:50621-84204 GCA_001517045.1 Pseudotsuga menziesii
TTTTAAGTAGCTCTCAGCCTATGCAAAACCGGCTGAAGTGAAAAACACAAAATGTTCATTTAAACCAGCAAGCAGTAAAACCCTGATTTTCTACATGGTATCAGAGCAAAGGGGGCAGAAAACAGTGATTTTTGCAGACACACAGTAATTTCCAGAATTCAGAATTTTTTGTTATTTTACTTCTGTCAGTGAACAACACTTTGTTGAGTTGTTGTTGAGATGGCTACAGGACTTAGATTGGAGGATAGGTTGGATGGGACAGGGAATTTTGTGCCGTGGAAGGCCAGAATTTTGTTGTTACTAGAAGAGAATGAGTTGTGGCCGGAAATAGTGAGGAACACTACTGCAAATCCGGTCACCATTCCTGCATCTACAGATGCAGCAGCCTTATCAGCCTTCAATAAGGACTGCAAAGCTAGAAAAATTATTCTTGATGCGGTTAAAGATCACATTATCCCTCACATTTCAGGAAAGGATAGGGCACATGAGATGTGGACAGCCTTAACCAGCCTGTATGAGAGTTCTAATGAGAACAGGAAAATGGTTCTCAGAGAAGAACTCAAGAGTATCAGGATGAATGGGGGTGAGGGAGTCACAGCTTACCTTACTAGGATTTCTGCAGTTCGGGATGAACTTGCAGCAGTTGGGGAGAAGGTTGCCCCTACAGAGCTTGTCTGCACCGCAGTGAATGGGGCTTCAAAGTCCTGGAGTGATTTTGTGCAGGCTATAGTGGGCAGAGAGAACCTACCTGACTGGGAGAGACTATGGGATGACTTTGTGCAGGAGGAGACCAGGAGAGGTCTTGTACAGGGTAGTAGTTCTCAGAGAGGGGCTGATGATGAGGATGTGGCTTTGGCAGCCAAGGGTAAGAAGAAGAAGTGTCCCAAGAAGGGTGGGGCCAAGCAGCAGCAGCAGCAGGGGCAACAGAGTGGGCAGAAGAAGGACTTGAGTAAAATCAAGTGCTATGCTTGTCAGGCGTTTGGACACTATGCCTCACAGTGTCCAAGCAAGAAGAAGAAGAAGGGACAGGGACAGCAGACTGCAGCCTCAGCAGAGGTTGATGAGTTTAGTGTTGCATTTCAGAGGGAGTTTTCCCTGTATGCCGGACAGATAGAGAGAGAGAGAGTCTCTCTGGCCACCAGCACAGATATGGATCTAGACAGTGAGCATTCTTTGTTGGCAGGACATCAGGGGGGTCCATCCACCTCATCTACTTGGTACATTGATAGTGGAGCCTCGAGCCACATGACTGGAGCTCGAGAGGTGTTCTCAGAGTTATCAGAGACAGGTAGAGATGTGGAGGTTGTCCTTGGGGACAACACCGTTGTGAGAGCTGTTGGTCGGGGTACCATCACATTTCAGAGGGAGTCCATGAGTCCCATGACTCTGCGGGATGTGTTGTATGTCCCAGGGCTGAAAAAGAACCTTGTATCAGTTTCCACCATAGAGGACAGGGGTCTTGGGGTGTGCTTTTCAGATGGGAGAGTACAGGTATATCCCAAGGCTACAGGTATGTCCAGTGCCATGGACATCAGGGTCAGGTGTGGAAAGTTGTACATGCTATTATTTTGGCCACAGTGTGCTTTGGCACATAGCAGCAGCAGCGAGCTTTGTGAGCTTTGGCATCGGAGAATGGCCCACTTACATCACCCAGCTCTGAGATTGTTGAGGAGCATGGTTACAGGTTTACCCGAGTTCAGCACAGAGCAGAGTGATGTGTGCAGGGGGTGTGCTTTGGGAAAGTACACCAAGACTGCTTTTTCTAGCAGTGACACTAGAGCTGCAGGGGTGCTTGATTTGATCCATTCTGATATTTGCGGTCCCATGTCATCACGGTCTTTGACAGGCTTTGAGTATTACATCAGCTTCATAGATGACTACTCCAGGAAGACCTGGATCTACTTCTTGAGGAGCAAGAAGTCCGAGCTTGTGTTGAGAGTCTTCCAAGGGTTCAAAGCCCTTGTGGAGAAGCAAACAGGTAGAAAGATCCGGATGTTGAGGTCGGACAATGGGGGTGAGTATACCTCCAAGTAGTTCGGCGCATTCTGTACACAGGAGGGCATTCAGAGATAGCTGACAGTCCCTTACACTCCTGAGCAGAATGGAGTAGCAGAAAGGAAGAACAGGTCTATTGTGGCAGCAGCCAGGGCGATGCTCCATGATCAGGGACTACCTTTCTTTCTTTGGGCTGAGGCATGTAGTACTGCAGTGTATCTGTAGAACAGGAGTCCTCACAGGGCAGTGGGGAGCAAGACTCCTGAGGAGATGTATTCAGGCAAGAAGCCTGAGGTGAGCCACTTTCGTATATTTGGCTCGATGACTTACTCTCACGTCCCTTCTGAGAAGAGGACGAAGTTTGATCCCACTGCAGAGAGAGGCATCTTTGTGGGATATGATGAGACTTCGAAGGCTTATAGGATTTACTTACCTTGTTCGCGGAAAGTTGTTGTTCGCCGGGAAGTAAAGTTTGATGAGGAGAAAGCCTTCAGGAAGTCCAGAGAGTTAGAGCAGGGGGAGACATCAGCTCCCACACCTCAGCTGGTACAGGCTTCTTCGATACAGCTTATAGGTCCACAGGTTTCTGGAGGGACTGGATCACAGGGTACGGGCATAGCATCTACAGGTTCGGTGGTCCAGGTGGCTAGTACTTCAGGGACAGGTTCAGGTACAGGTACAGGTTTGAGTCCTCAGATTACGGCATCGGCAGGCACAGGTTCATCTGTTACTGGTCCTCGGGGTTTTGGACCTTTAGGTACAGGGACTTCCTCAGATGAGGAGGAGCAGCCTTCAAGGAAGGGGAAGCCTAAGTGGCTTCAGGAGACCTTGAAGGAAGCAGAGGCATTTGGCAGACCTCAGGAGAGGATCAGGACAGTAGTGGAGCCTGAAAGGCTTGGTGTGGTGCCGGACAGAGGAGATATGGCTCTTGTTGCATGCCTTCGTGACTCTGAGCCATCCACTTTTGAGGAGGCTTCCCAACATCTGGTATGGAGAGATGCCATGATGGAAGAGTACCATTCCATCATGAAGAATGATGCGTGGGAGATAGTACCGAGACCGGAGGGGAAGTCAGTTGTGACTTCCAGATGGCTTTACAAGGTAAAGCATGCTGCAGATGGCAGTGTAGAGAAGTACAAGGCTCGGGTTGTGGCGCGGGGGTTCTCACAGGTTGAGGGAGTCGACTATGATGAGACTTTTGCTCCAGTTGCTCGTTATTCCTCTATCAGGGCAGTGATTTCTATAGCAGCAGAGATGGGTTGAAAGATCCACCAGATGGATGTGAAGACCGCATTTCTCAATGGTCTTCTGCAGGAGGAGGTTTACTTAGAGAAGCCACAAGGATTCGAGATCCATGGGAGAGATTCTCATGTGTGCAGGCTGAAGAAAGCCTTGTATGGACTGAAGCAAGCTCCTAGAGCTTGGTACTCCAGGATAGATGATTATCTGACATCGATGGGATTTCAAAAGAGTGAGGCTGATCCCAACCTTTACTTCATTGTGGTCGGGGGAGAGTCGCTCATTCTTTTGTTGTATGTTGATGATCTGTTCATCACAGGTGCTGAGCGTCTCATTGCACATTGCAAGAGAGACTTAGCATTGGAGTACGAGATGACTGATATTGGGCTGATGCACTATTATTTGGGGATGGAGGTGTGGCAGGAGCCTGGGCATATTTTCCTTGGACAGGGAAAGTATGCAGCTGATATTCTGAGGAGATTCCGGATGGAGGACTGCAGGCCTATGAGTACACCTATGATCACCAGCTGGAAGCAACTCCATGCTTCCGAGGGCAAGTTGGTGGATCCCACTATATATCGTCAGCTTATTGGGTCGTTGATGTATCTGGTCAACACCAGGCCAGACTTGTGTTTTGCGGTGAACACTCTTAGCCAGTTCATGGTTGAGCCTAGGAGTGTGCACTGGACAGCCGCAAAGCACATTTTGAGATATCTTGCAGGGACTGTGGACTATGGTCTGGACTACAGGGGTTCGGATGGAGTTGGCTTGGTTGGGTTTACAGATTCAGACTGGGCAGGTTGCGTGCGGGATCGGAAGAGCACTTCCGGTTGTTGTTTCAGTTTGGGCTCGGCAGCAGTGTCGTGGTTCAGTCGGAAATAGAGATCCGTTGCATTGAGTTCTGCTGAGGCTGAGTATATGGCAGCCAGTCAGGCTACTTGTGAAGCATTGTGGCTTCGCAAGCTTTTGGTAGATTTGTTTGATCAGGAGCTTAGGCCTACGGTGATCTACTGCGACAATCAGAGTTGCATTCAGCTCTCCGAGAATCCAGTGTTCCATGACAGGTCAAAGCACATAGAGATCAGATACCATTTCATTCCAGACTACGTTCAGAGAGGGGCAGTTGAGCTTCGGCATATTTCCACCGATGAGTAGGTAGCTGACATCTTGACGAAGTCTTTGGGGAGGGGTAAGTTCGTCTTCTTTAGAGATAAGTTGGGAGTGGTACGGAACACCTTCCTCGGTAAGAGGGAGTGTTAGTTTTTGTACCTAGGCAGATGTTCCCTAGGTGACTTTATTTTGCCTAAGTCACTTAAAGAGGGAAAAAGGTGACCCTCACATTAAATGTCACTTAATGAGACTTTATAACCATAAAGTCACTTTTTGATAAATTTAAGTGAGTGAGTAATTTTATTTATGAGAAATAAATAAAAGAGATTTTTACTCTCATTGATTCTCATCCGTTGGATTAGATTGCTTTTCTACCGTTGGATTAGAAACTCACTTAGGGTTACTCAAAAAGGCTGAGGGAGGCAAAAGGGCATTCACTTTTCATTTTCAGGAGAAGAGAAGAGAGCGCTGGGAGAGAAGGACGAGAGGGTTTCTTCATTTTCTGAGAGAAGTTCATGCACAGAAATCGAGGAGTATTGAACCTTTAATGCTGGCATAGATTTCGAGAAGAGGTACGGCTTGCATTAATTACAGTACGGCTGCATTTAATATTGCACAGAAATTGAGGGAGTACGGCCTGTGAGTTTGGCTGTACGATTGCATTAAATACAGCACAGAAATCGAGGGAGTTAACATCATTTATTTGGCACGATTTTCGATGGAGTACAGCCTGCATTAAATTGCTGGCACACATATCGAGACAGAGTACGGTGCATTTATTGCTGGTACGGATTTCTGGACTGTACGGCTGCATTAATTAGGCACAGAAATCGAGAAGGGTGTATGGCTGTTTTGCTGGGCACAAGTTTCCAGATTTTGAGATAAAATCTGTGGTGGAGATAAGTAGTATTTTTCACTATTTTTCTGTCCTGTATTTTGCTGAAGGAAATAATAAATATCTCTCTCTCTGATTGGTTTTCCCCGTGGGGGTTTTTCCAGGGCTGATTAGCCAAAAATCTCTGAGTCAAATTTATGGTGTGACTGTCTATGTGTTTATTTCTGCCTGTTAGTAATTTTACTGTGTGTTTAAAATTGTTCGGCAAATTTTTTTTTAAGTAGCTCTCAGCCTATGCAAAACCGGCTGAAGTGAAAAACACAAAATGTTCATTTAAACCAGCAAGCAGTAAAACCCTGATTTTCTACACACATACATACCTTCACTAGCATAAGATCATTTTACTGTATAGGAGTGCATCATTGCTCTTCTTTTAAGAACATGCCACTGTATTGTAGCTGTTGCTATACTCCCAAAAAGTCTCTGTGGATAAGGTTTGCTCCACGAGTTCTTCCTATGGTTGAGCATGAAATCTCAGTCCATTGCTTCTTCTCCACTGAAATTCAACTGAGGCCTGATGTTGCTGTAACATTGGATTGTGTTAAGGATGCAAATTCAGGACTTTTACAATTCGTGACTGTGGTAAGCATAGATCAACCTCTGATGCAAAATCCGGGATGCACTCAACCTCAGGGTGCCTTCAACTTTGGAACTTCACAAAAAATCAGTCTTCAACTTTCAGAGCTCGTATGGTGGACTGTTCCAACTCCAGCAGTAACCATCAAAAGTGCCACACAAAATTGATGGCCATTTTGGGACTGTGTGAAGTGAATGCTGCTCCAAAACTGTATTGTTACATACACTTGACTGTGGATGTATGTGCTGGTAAAACTTCACACAAAATCCAACTCGGGCTGTATGGTAAACTCCAATTCGTGACTGAGGTTGAATTAGAGCTATGTATGATGACCATCATCCAATACCTAAGTGAAAAGCTCGGACTGCTTCTCTGCTGCAAAAAGGAAATGTCTGCTGCTACATCTCTGCTGCAAAAAGGAAATGTCTGCTGCTACAAGGATTCATCAAATTTAAGGCTTGTTTCATGACTGTGGAAACCCTCCAACAGTCTACAAGTTCACTCCTGATTTATCTTCGCTGGATTCTCATCATTGGATGCAATTTAAGCCCAAGCAAGTCCCCCAAAAAATGGACTGCTGTAAACCATTCTCCAAAATTCGGGAGTGTGGAGGATGGTGAAAAGACTCGGCCCAAAAAAAAATTATATCAGCTCAGTCAAGCTTCAGCTGATGATGAAAAAACTCAGCCCAAAAAAAAATTGTATCAGCTGTAACAAAAAGATCGCATCTCTGTTAAACTCCACGAACTGTTGTTGCCTCAGTTCACGAATTCTCTACCTTCATCTTCGTTGGATCTCTGCTGCTCAAGTGCTGGTAAACACTAGCCCCACGAAATTAGAAGAAGAAAAGACTTTAAAAAAAGATCTGAGCTAAAAAATTTGCTGCTGCTGCAAAATTCGGTCCACTGCTGCACCCGAATTTTCCTCAGTCACACCAGCCCGAAATTTCCTCAGTCTGCACCTCCGAAATTGCAGAGCTCATCCGAAATTTGTGTATATAAAATGAAGTTTGGATGGGTTATTAATACTGGTTTTTCATTGAGCCAACATGTAATAAAAATAATTTTATTTTTAATTTAATTTTTATTAAAAAAAATTGACTGAGCCGACTTCTACTTGAATTATTTTTATTTTGTGTTGACACATAACTTTACCATTTTAATGGTCACCATGAGGTCAAAACGTTCTGTCATTTTATTTGTTCCACAACCACTCCTTACCATAAGCAAGGGTGTCCTCCGTACATTACCATCAAAAGGGTGCCATTAAGCCACTAGGGCTTCCATACACATTCAATCCACCATGGTGTGTGGGTTCAAGACCCAAACCATCACATGCAAGGGTGTAACCATATTATCTCCTTCAAGGGTTCAAGGACCATTAACCCAACAAATGTGGGTCCAAAGGCTTCGTCATGTCAACCAAGACTTCTCCAAGGGTTTCAAGAGCTTCTTCATTAAGCAAGGGGCTTCATGGTCTTCTTTAACCGCCTCAACCACATGATCCAACATGATATCACCTGTGGGGTAGCTTGGTTTCTCCTGGGGTACCATGACATCATCATAGCATGAATGACCACATAATGGGTCATCAATGCTTCTCTAACCCATCAAGGCTTCAAGACCATTTCCAGGTTCCTCAATGTCTTCAGCAAGATGGTGGCTTCAAGATCCAAGCTTGTGGGTACAGGGACCTTGTCAATTGGGTACAAGGTGCTTCAAAGCATTGTAAGGGATCAAGGCATTGCAGGTAGGACTTGGTGGCATCAATGACATCCCGTGGGGCCACTGCAAGTCCATGTTGGCATCAATGACAATTTCATCAACAATTACTGCGTTTCTGCCATCAAATGTGAGAGCAAAAGCCTCTGCTACTTGTTGATGAGATCCTTGAATTTTTTCACAAAACCTATAACAACCTGCGTCTTTGAATAGTTGACATACCTGGGGGTGTGATTCCAGGTAACAGATATCACCAAGCTCTTTCCTTAGGGCAGGTCCTCCTCTCTTCATTTTCTGAATTGTTTCTCTGCACTTGTAATTTGAAAATTTGAACTTGGGGAGGACAACACAACGCGAAAATTGGGAGGTTTGGCTTAGTGAAAACAAACGCAAGGAATGGGGAATGAATCAAGGGAATGTCCTGATTTTGAGGGATCCATTTGGCAATTGAGATTTGAAAAGGTAATGATTAGCTGATGAGCCTCGTGATCTTGCGAATTGGAGCTATAATAATGACGTGGGGATGAAGTCACAATGTATAGGACAGGTGTAGGGTAAAGAGGATCACATCAAACTCATAAAAAAATAATTTAAAAACCTCTGACCAAATCATAATCCACTACCTATCTTGTCTTTTCGGTGGCTAATGGGTGATGATAGCGCTTCCATCCTGACGGTTCTTGTGTATGAAGGACGTGTTGACCGTTTCAACCTTCTTGTGATTTCGTTGGCTAAAATAGCCCCGAATTTCATGTTTAAGCTGCCAAAAATTAGGCTTTTTGGTGGCTAATGAACAGTTGAAATGTTTGCCTAAGCCACCGAAACTTTAGCTTTGATTTTCTTGAAGAAAAACAAAGTTCAATGTGTTTCAGAGTTCATTGCATACCCAAAGCTCTCACAATGAGCCTTAAAATTTTCAAAATTGTTTTTTGACTTCCTATCACTACATGAAATAAATTGTCTAATTTATTTGAGGAGATAACAAGAACTATTATAATTTTGATTAAGTCGTAATGGATATTCTCCATCTTATGGGGCAGATCGTTGACTGAACAAACCTCTCGACTTGATTGCAAAAATTAGAGTAAAGTTTGGTTCTTGAATTATTAAATAAAGATATAATTGGAATTTTCCCTTGTTTAAGTTCGAAATTTTCCTTTGGTTGGAAAAGGTAATGATTAGCTGATGAGCCTCATGATCTTGCGAATTGGAGCTACAATAATGACGTGGGGATGAAGTCACAATGTATAGGACAGGTGTAGGGTAAAGAGGATCACATCAAACTCATAAAAAAATAATTTAAAAACCTCTGACCAAATCATAATCCACTACCTATCTTGTCTTTTCGGTGGCTAATGGGTGATGATAGCGCTTCCATCCTGATGGTTCTTGTGTATGAAGGACATGTTGACCGTTTCAACCTTCTTGTGATTTCGTTGGCTAAAATAGCCCCGAATTTCATGTTTAAGCTGCCAAAAGCTAGGCTTTTTGGTGGCTAATGAACAGTTGAAATGTTTGCCTAAGCCACCAAAACTTTAGCTTTGATTTTCTTGAAGAAAAACAAAGTTCAATGTGTTTCAGACTTCATTGCATACCCAAAGCTCTCACAATGAGCCTTAAAATTTTCAAAATTGTTTTTTGACTTCCTATCACTACATGAAATAAATTGTCTAATTTATTTGAGGAGATAACAAGAACTATTATAATTTTGATTAAGTCGTAATGGATATTCTCCATCTTATGGGGCAGATCGTTGACTGAACAAACCTCTCGACTTGATTGCAAAAATTAGAGTAAAGTTTGGTTCTCGAATTATTAAATAAAGATATAATTGGAATTTTCCCTTGTTTAAGTTCGAAATTTTCCTTTGGTTGGAAAAGGTAATGATTAGCTGATGAGCCTCGTGGTCTTGCGAATTGGAGCTACAATAATGACGTGGGGATGAAGTCACAATGTATAGGACAGGTGTAGGGTAAAGAGGATCACATCAAACTCATAAAAAAATAATTTAAAAACCTCTGACCAAATCATAATCCACTACCTATCTTGTCTTTTCGGTGGCTAATGAGTGATGATAGCGCTTCCATCCTGACGGTTCTTGTGTATGAAGGACGTGTTGACCGTTTCAACCTTCTTGTGATTTCGTTGGCTAAAATAGCCCCGAATTTCATGTTTAAGCTGCCAAAAGTTAGGCTTTTTGGTGGCTGATGAACAGTTGAAATGTTTGCCTAAGCCACCGAAACTTTAGCTTTGATTTTCTTGAAGAAAAACAAAGTTCAATGTGTTTCAGACTTCATTGCATACCCAAAGCTCTCACAATGAGCCTTAAAATTTTCAAAATTGTTTTTTGACTTCCTATCACTACATGAAATAAATTGTCTAATTTATTTGAGGAGATAACAAGAACTATTATAATTTTGATTAAGTCGTAATGGATATTCTCCATCTTATGGGGCAGATCGTTGACTGAACAAACCTCTCGACTTGATTGCAAAAATTAGAGTAAAGTTTGGTTCTCGAATTATTAAATAAAGATATAATTGGAATTTTCTCTTGTTTAAGTTCGAAATTTTCCTTTGGTTGAGATTGGCATGTTGTTGAGTGGTCGGTTGCCACATCACCTTAAAATCATGGAGTTGTTTTACACTATAAATCGTCGAATTATGGTTGGCTATGCAAAGATTTGGTTGCATTACCACATGGATCACACTTCATGAGACGACTTTGGCATATGGGGTGAATTCGTGGGGCCATCCCCTTCTAAACTCTGTTTTTTTATGTAAGTGTCCATTTCACGGAGTTGCGTCCACTTTCGTGGAGTCTTCATTGGAATGGATCATCACTTGGAAGATGATGTGGACCTATTCCTTATCTTCATTCGTTGGGGGCATCTTTTCTTTGATGCTTGAGCTTGGTCAAGACTTTTCGAGTGGTTACATTTTTATTAAGTTATGGTTTTAATATTTTATTTGAGAAAATGAGGTGGTCTGTTTGGTTTGGAAGTGTTTCAACATGCACTTTAAAAGTGGCTAAGGAGGGGTTATAATTGAGAAGATAAAGTGGATCGATCCACTTTTTGGGTGTTTGTTAAGGAAGTTAAAGAAAAGTATTTATTTATTTAAGGAAGTGAAAAGAGGGCATTGACCATTGCATTGTAATTATGGCTCTGATCATATTTTTATGAATTGGTTAGAAATTAGTTAGAAAGTTGTTAGGAACTAAGCTACAACCTATATAAGGGTTGGTTTTCTCACTCATTCATCATGGTTGGATAACGAGAACGTTTCTACCTATGAGGCCTAATTAGTATATCTTATGGAGCAATTGAAGTTCGATGGCGTTCTTCTCCAATTATAAGTGGTTTTCAATTCTCGTCTTTAATGTTGCTAATGATGTATGGAATAACTAGAATATGCTATTAGGCCCATAGAAGGACAATCTCCTCACATTAGAAGGATTGTGGGAGAAGGTTCCTCCATTGCTTTATTGTTTTATGCATGAGTATTACATGGTTCCTAGTCATAATTAGAGTAAGAACTTGTAATAAATTCATTGTATAAGGCACATCCTATTAGCAAAGTTTTAAGTTGGCACTGTGAGCTAGATTATTTAGAGAACGAATGAAGGCAACAATATAAAATGGAAACGTAGACACAAATATTTTGCAGGAAGAACATTGGTACAGGAAAACCCAAATTCTATTAATGAATGGCATGGAAAAACACTGTAAATTGCAACGCAATACAAACTAGCTTGGATGGTGGTAGTTTTATCTATGAAGAGAGATGTGTTGACTACACATTCACATGAGCTCATTACAATGGGGATTGAAAATGGCGTTTTATCATAAGCATAAAGAGGCAAGAACCCTAAACATCCAAAAACATAACCCTAGGAGATGAAGCACCAAAATGATTTGTGGGCCATGAAGTGGCTTGTTGATACATCAGTTTCTCGGGAGCACAACTTTTGCATACAATGGTGGTAGCTTTATCTCTGAAGAGATGTGGCGCAACTTTTTCAAACTAGCTCGGATTGTGGCAGCTTTATCTCTGAAGAGAGATGTGCTGACTACATATTCATAGGAGCTCATTACTATGGGGGTCGAAAATGGCCTTTTATCATAAGCATAAAGGGGGAAAACCCTAAACATCCAAAAACATAACCCTAGGAGATGAAGTGCCAAAAGATTTGTGGGCCCTGAGATGGCTAGTTGATACATTAACTTCCCGGGGGCGCAACTTTTGCATACAATCTTCATTTAGTGTGCATGATGGCTCGTTGGAAAGAAATAAATGAGAGTTACAACATTTGATTGGGTCTAGGGCATGCCATGGCAATCCTTGGCCCCCTGATTGGCCAAAAAAATATCATTTTTTGCATCAAAATGACCTCGAATATCGTAGAAAATTATGAAGAAGATGGAGAACCATTGTAACTCGATGGCACAAGTGGGTGGCCACTGATATTCCACCTAGATCAATGTCCCCCTCCCCCCTAGGGAGCAATGGTCTCCATTGCGTTAAGTTCCTCCATCAGATGAGGAAACGTTTGCTTAATCTGACTCCTGGTTAGCCACTTTCCTTGGTGAAGAAGTTGCCCTGGGGACGACCCGATATAGTTGGATGTTCTGCTTGTGGGTTCCCTTTACTTGAGTGTCCATGATCCAGTCGACTGTCTCCTACTCAACCCTACTCAATACAGTTAAGATTGAGTTCTGTGGGGGCCAAGGGCTCGACTACCTTTGAGGTGTTCAAGAGATGTGGAAAATATGGGTGAAGCAACTCCACATTAAATACAAGGTGCAAGTGAAGGAAAGAGGGAATACTTAACTTAAAACTTTAAAAGCATTCTCACCCATAGCCTTGGTGATGGTGTAAGGCCCATATTAGAGTGGGCAGAGCTTTCGATGGGGCCTTTTGAGGTGCTCTTTTTGCAAATGCAACCATACCTTATCTCCCTCCTAGAACTTGTGTGGAACTCAATGTTGATTGTGGCATTGCTTATACTTAGCATTGGCTTTTCTGCAAAATATCACGAACTCGTTGTTGGATGCGATGGATTTGGTTAGAGTGGGCAGAGCTTTCGATGGGGCCTTTTGAGGTGCTCTTTTTGCAAATGCAACCATACCTTATCTCCCTCCTAGAACTTGTGTGGAACTCAGTGTTGATTGTGGCATTGCTTATACTTAGCATTGGCTTTTCTACAAAATATCATGTACCCGTTGTTGGATGCGATGGATTTGGTCAACAAATTCGGTTGCTCAGTCGATCTCTGTTTGAGCATGGTAGGATTCATCCTTTGTAGAAACAATGGGCAACACTATGTCAATTGGGGCTAATGGTTGGAATCCCAAGCACATTGTAAAGGGGTTGTTGCTGATAAGCCATAAAGGGCTCTATTATAGCTATGCTGAACATAAGGAAGGAATCCCAAGTGTGTGGATGTTTGGAGTTGTACATTCTCGGGATATGCATAATCATGTTGACCACCTCTGTTTGTCCATCTATTTGGGGGTGGATGATAGCCAATTTGGTCAGCTTGGTGTCCATCATCGACCATAGGTTGGAGCAGAAAGTACTTAGGAATCTACAATCTTGATTTGAAATAATCGTCCGTGGGAGGCTAAAGTGAACACAAACACGCTTTAAGAAGAGCTTAGTAGTTTCCTTTGTTGTGATTCTCTTCTTATAGGGAGCCAAAATTGCCATTTTAAAGAATAGGTCCACAACCACAAATATACAATCTTTCCTTGCTTGGGAAAGCCAGACATGTAGTCCATGGAGATAAATTTCCAAGGCCTATTTGGGGTAGGTAATGGAGTGTACAACCCCTGCTTCTTGATGGTAGGTTTAGCAATGGCATAGGCGGTGCCAGATCTAATGTACTTGCCATTGTCTTGTCGAAGCTTCAACCAGTAGAAATTGCTATTGCAATACTGCCACTGTCTTCTCTATATTTAATTGCCCTACCACTCGACTATAATGTGCCTTCCATGTTATGTTCTCATGCTCTTCTAAAGGAACACAAAGGTGGCCAAATGGCATAAAAGTTCATCCTAGAGATGATGTTTGAGACCGATCTTCCTGCGTGCAATGCTTGATAGGTAGCAACAATGTCGAGGTTGTTGTGTTACAAATGTCTTGTATCCACAAGAGTTGAGTACGATAGTCAGTTGAGCAATTGGAGGCTGGAGGAGGCAACATGCAACTTGATTTGTGATTCCCTTCTTGTATTTGATGTTCAAGTGGAATTGTTGCAAGAATGTGAATCACTTGTGATGGCAGTAATTTTATAATTTTCACTGTGTTTGCATGAATTGCAGGGGCTTATGATCAGTGTGGATGATCGTCTCCTTCCCTAAGACGTACCGTTTCCATTAGCAGTAGGCACATTGGAGTACATCTCCTTGTCACAAGTGGGATACCAACAGACATAATCAGAGATTGTCTTACTAAGATAGGGCCACTGGATGTCCTTGCAGAGTAAGGATTGCATCGATAGCATAGTCATATGCATTTGTCTCAATCTTGAAAGGTTGTTGCAGGTCTAGTAGAGTGAGGGATCGAGTCGAGCAGAGTTTTCGTTTCAAATCCTTGAATGGTCTTTGTTGTGACATGCCCCAAGCGAAATTGGCTTTGGCTCCACCTTTGGTCACTTGGATCAAGGGCCAAGCAATATGAAAGAATCCCAACACAAACCAACAGTAAAAGTTTGCAAGGCCTAAGAAGCTACGAAGCTCTGTTAGAGTTATCGAGGCTAGCGAATCATGAATGGCTTGGATTTTGGTTGGGTCCACATGTAGCCCATGTTCATCCACTATGTATCCTAGATATTGTATTCTCTCCATGTCGAACGAACACTTATCCAAATTGGCATATAACTTATGTTGTCACAGGGTGCTCAAGATCTACTAAATGTGTTGCAAATGTTCCACCCAAGTTTTGTTGAAGATGAGGATGTTGTCTAGATATGCGACCACAAAAGAGTTTGTGAATGACTGCAAGAGATCATCCATCATTCTCATGAATGTTGTTGGAGTAATAGTCAAGCCAGAAGGTGACCAACCACTCAAAAAGGCTTTCTTTAGACTTGAAGGTTATCTTCCACACATCGATTTGCTCGATCGAGACTTGGTGGTATCTTGACCTCAAATCGATTTTGCTAAAGAACTTGGCATACCTAAGATGATCAAGCAGATTGTCAATTCGAGGGATTAGGTGTCAATTCTTGATGGTGATTTTTTTCAAGGCTCTGTAATCAATGCAAAGTTGTTGTGTTCCATCCTTCTTCTACACCAACACAATTGGGCTCCCAGAGGGTGAGGAACTTAGTCGAATGTGGCCCTTTTGGATGAGCTCTTGAATCTGACGCTTTATTCCCTTTCTCCAGAAGAGAGCGTTTGTATAACAGGCCATTAGGCATGGGAGCACCAGGTATCAAATTAATTGAGTTTTGACCTGGCAGTGCAGAGACACCCTTTTAGTTGAGGCAAAGATGTCTCTGTATTCCTCTACAATCTCGTCCACCTGCTTTTGCTGTGGTCAAGAGGCCTCGTGCTGAGGCTGTGGCAGTTGTAGTGATTTTCTATCCACCTTCTGATCAAAACTTCTTGATGACCTAGATCGAGATCAAGTTATTCTGACTACTGTCATCAATAATGAAATGTAGTGGAGTCCCCTTAACCCACATCTGAGCGGAAGAGTCACTCCCCTTCCTTTTGCTCCTCTGGCTCTTTTGGTTGGATCTCTGCAGTTGCGATGATAACATTGATTTTTGCATCAATGATCCTCTTTCCTTTATTGCCGAGATTAAGGAAATTGTAGTAGGCAAAACTATCTTGGGTACCTTGTAGAGTTGGCCTCCCAAATTAACAATGACACTATGGGATTTGGACTCATAAACAACATGATGTTTCCACATATAGGGTTGTCTCAAAAGAACATCAAAAGCTTTAAGTAGGGCAACGTCAGTGACTCATCTTTGAAAGCCTTGATCCTGTAGGATAGGCAACATTGCTAACTGACACGAATGTCTCGTCCTTGGCTCAACTAACCAATGGTGTATGGTTGGGGGTGTGGCGTTGTCGACACCTTCAATATCTTGATGACCTCAACCGAGGTCAGGTTCTTTTGGCTATTGTCGTCAATAATGAAATGTAGTGGAGTCCCCTTAACCCACATTTGAGTGGAAGAGGCGCTCCCCTTTGGCTCTTTTGGTTGGATCTCTGCAGTTGTGATGGTAGCATTGATTTTTGCATCAATGATCCTCTTTCCTTTATCTTGCTTCGAATCAAATTTCAATTCAGATTCTAGCTCCGAAGATTTTATCTTGGCCAACAATGAGTGTTTTGAGCGACATTCATTGGTGTTATGCTAGGGGCTTTTGTGGAATTCACAGTTTGGACTGGTTATCATGAGTTTGGAAATTTTCACTTTGTCCTTTGTTCTTTGAGTTAGGGCCACCTTTACTAGGTTTCTCTTGCAATCGATTTAAAAACCCAAACTCTTGCTTATTCTTTAGCTTAAATTTTTGTTCAATTTTGATAGCATATCGATAAGCGGCTCCCAATGAGGAGATGTCTTGGAAATCAATCTCAGTTTGTATGTATCTATGTAGGCTATTGCGATACATTAGGACCAAGTGTTGTTTGAAATATTTAATACCCATCTTTGAGCACAAGGTATTAAATATATCGGTGAACTTCGACACCTTTATGGTCTCTTTCTTGGTGCAAAGTTATCCATCTCGTGTACTATTCATCACAATTTTTTATGGACTCAACTCTTCCTTCAGGGCGTCGACAAAAGTTGCCCAAGTGGGTTTTGTCCCATATGCTGTAGACTCGTCCATGGGCATGCCTCTTTCAGTAAACTTCTCACCAATCTTTGACATGGGGGAGAGCTTGAAGGAGTGCCAAGGTGATCTTTTTGTTGTTGGGAAAATGTTGAATAGAGTAATGACCCTCTAAAAGATTAACCATTTATCCAAAGTATTTACACCTATCTGGCCTTCAAATAAAGGGATGCCAAAGTTGTTAAAGTTAGTGCACCTGCGAGACCCATTCTTAGGGAGGATGGTACCCTAGTCAGTTAACTAGGGCAAAGTAAGACACTAGAAGGTACCCTAGGGCCCCCGGTAGTCTCCTGGGACCTGGGGTTTTTGGTCTGGGAGCAAGCAAGTTGATGCCATGGCAAAGCCCCTAACATGTGGCTAGGGCCCCTATGTGCCTCTAGGGTATTCTGGTTTGGGACCAGGGACGTGATGTCCAAGTAGATCCTGCAGGTAGAGGCAAAGACATATTTTGGTCTAGGACTAGGGACATGATGTCCAAGTAAGTCCTGCAGGTAGTTGATCAACTTTTAGTCTAGGACTGAAGCTCAGGTTAGTACTGAGGACCATTCTCCGGGAGAATGGAGGACCCGGTCAGGGTCCAGGGGTTGATCAACATAATTCAGTGTGAGACTGAAACTCAGCCTTAGTGCTAAAAGCCATTCTTTAAGAATGGAAGATAATGATGTGTGATGCCCCCTCTCCTAATCGGTTGTTGCTAGGTTGCATCTTAAGGGACTGGCCTCCCCTTAATGATGTCACTGGCACCTAACCCTTAGGAGCAGTATTGAGGACCAAAGGATTGCACCATCCGTTTGGATCTTTCCCTTATACAGTGATGAGAAAAATATATAAAACAATGTACCTTAAGAGAGAGAAAAGACTACTGGTCTTGATTGGTCCTCTAAAGGAGTTGCTTGTCCACCTTCTATGGTACAACTCGATCTTGTGGGTTTGTGGGCTGTTTTGTTGTGGCCCCCTTGGTTGACTCATGGTTGTTTTATCTTATTTGGTCCTAGCACTCTTATTAAGTGTGCACATTTGACTCTTACCTTATGGATTTTATCCCAAGTCTTTTGATTGGACCATTCACTTTATCACTTTATTATAAAATCATTAAATGTTTATTTTATGGTTTTTTTAAGAAAACCTTTATGGTTTTATTAATAAAGACTTTGGTCCATTTACCTTATGTTTTTGTCATAACATCTTTGGATCATTTATTTATGACCTTTAGCCCATTTACTTTATGACTTTATTTTTTATGATCTTTGGACCTTTATTTACGATTTTATTCTTCTGGTTTATTATTGGACCTTTTGTACCTCTTAAGGTTTGTCAAAGTTATAAATTGATAGGCTTAATGTATCCTTCCATGCTCAGCTTGGCTGCGTTTTTCATGAGTCGCGTGGCTGTTCCTCTGCAACCCACCGTGACTCCTCTGTTGCTCCCACACGACTGCTCCTTTTTTGTTCTTCCCGTGACCCCTCCTCTGCTTCGTGCGAGATGCACGTGACTCTCCCCTGGTTGCTCCTCTACGCGTGACTCTCTCGTGGCTGCTCCTTTGCGTGTGACTTCTCTTCTGCTCCGCGCAAGATGCACGTGACTCTTTCGTGGCTGCTCCTTTGCGCATGACTTCTCTGCTCCGCGCAAGATGCACGTGGCTACTCCTCTGCACATGGCTCTCTCGTGGCTGCTCCTCTGCGCGTGACTTATCCTTTGCTCCGTGCGTGATGCGTGGGAGTCTCCTGTGGCTGCTCCTTTGCTTGTTCGGCGCATGACCTCTTCCGTGGGTTTTTCCATGTGATCGCTGCCCAGCCTGTCTGAGGCCCCTTCTTCTCGCATGGTCTCTGCGCAACTTGTCTACGACCCTCTATCATGTGGTGTTTTCCTCCACCATCAGCATGAGTCTGTTTCTTTGGGTGAACTGTGGGTCCGTCCCCAGCCTGATTGTGACTGCCTTACATTGGTCGTGATCTGCTTGATCCCTTGCTAGCGCTGCCATGAGCTTTCTAGCTCAGTCGTGCTAATTCTCAAGTGTACATTGACTGTTTGATTTAGATCTTTACTGGGTCTGAGATATTTACCGGGTTGTGTTAACTCTTCAATGTACCGTGACTGTGTCCATTTGATTTAAACGTGACTGCGTGTCTTTGCTCGCATGACTGTATTCTCAACGTTCCTGTGCTCCACTTTTCAGCGTGACTGTGCTCCACCTTTCAGCAAGATTGCGTGGTTTGTGTTTCATGTGGACTGTGGGTTCTCTAGCAGCATGACCGTGAGGTTGCCTTTCAAGTGTGGATTGTGGGTTTCTTAGCATGATTGTGTCTTTGGCTCTCTGCACTATGTGACTGTGTGTCCTTTGTCTACATGACTGTACTGGGTATGACTGTGCTTGTTAACTAAGAGGTCTAGGTCAGTATGCTTCTACTTTACATCTCTTAGGCTCTCTCAAGGTACGTAAATTCTTTGCCTAGTTGACTTGTCCCTTCGGTGATAAGATCAACCTAAGGTATCTGAGTACAAGGCTGATTCGAATATTGGTTATGATTCTTTATTTCTGATATCTACTGTACATCATTTTATCATGTTGTTATTGTACATCATTTTAAGCATGACTGTGTCTCTGGCTCTACACTATGTGACTGTGTGTCCTTTGTCTGCATGACTGTACTGGGTATGACTATGCCTGTTAACTAAGAGGTCTAGGTTAGTATGCTTCTGCTTTACATCTCTTAGGCTCTCTCAAGGTACGTAAATTCTTTGCCTAGTTGACTTGTCCTTTCGGTGATAAGATCCACCTAAGGTTATCTGAGTACAAGGCTGATTCGAATATTGGTTATGATTCTTTATTGCTGATATCTACTACTGTACATCATTTTATCATGTTGTTACTTTACATGGCATTTGATGATTCTCGAGGACCAACGTTAACGCAATGACTAATGGAGCATTAAGTTGAAAGAGATGAAAATTATGTTTTTGTTTAATTACAATTTAAATTTTATTAAGCAGCACTATTATGAATCTGAATTTATATGTTCATGCATTTAAGTTTACTACTTGTGTTAAAACTCTGCTAACCCTTAAATTTCAACAAAAGTTAACTTGTACCTTGAAGGGTGTCACACCTCTTAAATGGTTGTTGATTGAAGGTGTCTCTAGTTCCACCATCATTGGTAGTCATGAAAGGGTTTGGGTGAAATTATCCATCATCTCGTTCCTGTGTTACGCGAGGGCTTCGTCAAGAAACAACTTAATAAGATCTCTTGCCTCATCTCTTTTTTCATCTCCTGGCATGTGAGGCTGCTCGGGCCAACGAGAATGGTTGTCCCCAAGCTCAATTAGTTCGAGACCTAACTCTCGAGTCTTGGATCTTGTTGGGGACATTCACCAAGAAACAACCAGAGCAGATTGCTCTGGTACCATTGATCTGGATTATTTAGAGAATGAAATGATCTGCTCTGGTACCATTGATCTGGATTATTTAGAGAATGAAATGATTTGCTCTGGTATCATTGATCTGGATTATTTAGAGAATGAAATGAAGGCATCGATATAAAATGGAAACAAATATGTTGCATAGAGAACAATAGTAGAGTAAAACCGAAACTCTATTAATGAATGGAATGGGAAAATCTTGTAAATTGCAATGCAATACAAACTAGCTCACATAGTGGTAGCCTTATCTCTGAAGAGAGATGTGCTTGGCTACACTCATTTGCATGAGCTCATTATGAATGGGGCTGAAAAGAGTCTTTTGTCATAAGCATAAAGAGGCAAAAACCCTAAACATCCAAAAACCTAACCCAAGGAGATGAAGCGCCAAAATGATTTGTGGGCCCCGAGGTGGCTAGTTGATCTATCAATTTCTTGGGGGCACAACTTTTGCATATGATCTCCATTTATAGCACACAATGGCTCATTGGAAAGAATTAACCGAGAATTACAACATTTGACTAGGGCCATGGAATGCCATGGCAACCCCTGGTCCCTCGATTGGCGAAAAAACATCATTTAGTACCTCAAAACGGTCCCATAAGTTTTAGTACTAGAAAGACCGCAGAAATTTGTCAAGAAGACGGAGAACCATTATAACTCGGTGGAATAGGTGGGTGGCCACCAATATCCAACTAGATCACACTATGAGCACTCTTAGTGATTTGCATTATTCGTGAAGTAACAAGTAGGGTTTACTGGTTAGCACTTAAAGTGATCTAACTCTCTCTAACCTTTTCATGAACTTGTTTCCCCTTGACTTCGTCACCTTGGGATTGGCATTAGTCTTCAAAACCCTCATCTATACTATGAAGACCTCAAGTTTTGGTAGGTTATCTCTTCAAATCCACCTGTGTACTCATCACCATAACCTAGCAATCCTATGTAGGGAATTCTCCCTCAAGTTGGAGAAGAGCCAACCAAAAGTGCAGGGAGGTAGTTACTGAGGTGATAGTGGGTAACACCTCTAGGTTGCAGTTGGGCTAAGTTGTTCTTTGGGGCTTTAATCACACATGTCAGTTCGAGGTATAACATTTTTGGCGTTGTTGTCGAGGATAAATCCATTTTCCAGGATTTTGAAGATCATGCTTCTTGACATTTTGTGGGAGGTTATTATTGCATATCTATCTTCTCACATGGCGACTCCATGAAGGGACGAAGCCCTTTTCCTTGCATATTTTGAAAACTTGTTGCTTGTAGACTCTAGAGTGAAGCAAGCAATATTGTGAAGGCATTGAAGGTTCACCTTGACAACTCCACACATTTCGGTATTAGTAAAAGGTATGTTCATATGCATTTTAAGCTTTGGTAGCTTCTTCTTAACAAATAAAGGTGAACAAAGATGGCATGTCCTCCATAGTTTGATGATTTCTTCGCTCTTATTTTCTCAAACCTTCACAGATATCCACATGACTTTAATGAAACTTCTTTTGGCAAATTTGTGGAATATGGCTTAGTTTTCCATGGGTATCACAACTCACTAGTAGAACATATTGCCTGTTTCCTAAAGATAATCTCTAACCTTGTCTTTTGCAACCACTCTTGACAAAGACAAAATTACCTGGAAATGGTGGACATATAAATTAAAGGGAGGGATATCATTGCTTGCAAAATGGTTGAAACCTTTTGCAGAAAGTGAAGCCTTGAGGATGATGAAGAATGGATGCCCTATGTTGAATATGCCAAGGGTATGTTCAAAGAAGACCATGTTGAAAATTGAGCCCTTGAAGAGGTTTTTGAGGTCTATGGGGTTGATTAGGAAGATCATGTCCAAGAGGAAGTCCTCGAGGGCTTCTAGCCATTTGAGCATGATGATGTTGTTGATTTGGAGCAGCATGGAGAGGGTTTTAGTGCTGATCTTGAGTGGATTGTTTTTCCCTCTTTTAGGGCAGATTTGGGCCACTATTTTCAGCCACATCTTTCAGAGTTTGCTACAGAATTGGGACAAAAGGAAAGGGATCTTGTTGTAGGTTCAGAACAACAAGAGTTGCAATCTTTCGGAATAGATTGTGATTAGTTTCATGTTGAGGACGTGTTTTTAAGCCCTATTCAATCTCTGATAGAGGAGGCTTGTGAAAAAGATTGCCCTCCTTGGCAAGGGTTTAAAGGTGTTGATGATATTCCATATCTTCATGACCCCATACGGTTTTCTAGCCCTATCTTCTTGGAGATGATTGCATATACACAGCTCATCAGTGACTTCTTGTCTTGGTTCATTACCAAAGACAAAGGGAGAACCCTTAGCATGGATCAAATGCTAAGATGGCTTCACTAGTTGTATGATTTCACCTAAACTACTGATTTTTCACTAATTAGAGTAGGAAAGTAGGAGAATGATTAAGCTCTTCATGAGCAGTATGGTAGCTTGATGTGTTGTCAAATAAAGATTGATGTGATGTAGTGCTTATTTCTTTCATTTTTCGTCAAAGCTAACAAATACATGCATAAATTTTGGGGTTCTCATGCATTCCCTTGGAGCTAGATGTTACCCCCATTTACATGGATGTCCAAGTGTAAATTGTCAATTGTTCATCGAGGGATTGCATCTCATTGAGGAGATTTTGGGTAACCTAGGGTTATTTACTGCATGAGAACCCCAATGCTGTGAACACCCATAATGAGATGTCACCTATCTCAGCATGAAAATCAAATCTTCTGTGAACAATGTAAACTTACCAGATAATTTATAGTGGTTTCCATCTTTACAGCCGTCTTGTAGCATTTCAAATTGAACTTGAAGGACAACGAACAACATTCTTGGCACGATACTCATGGGGTTAAATCACCATTAAAAAGAGTATATTCCTGACATTTTTCAGATGGAGTAAATTGATGATACATCAACTAAGTAATTAATTTATTCCGTGATCTATTTGCAGGGGTGAGGTTCGAAACTTCGAACATTCTCAAAAGAGAATGCAGGGAATCTTCTCGTCATCTTTCAGAAGAGAATGCAGGGGCGAGGTTCGAACAATCTCATCTTCTGTCCAGTTGCGATGAAGAGAAGATATCAGTGGCTTTTTTATGGTAGGTTTTCCTCATTGCACCAATCTTAACCGCGACATAGCATGGATGGACACTTCACTGGGCATCTACCATCATTAAGCAGGCAGGAACAAGAGGGTACTATTCACTATTAACTTTCTCTTGTAAGGACCTCTGGCCAATCAATAAGGCTGGGCAAGCATAAAAAGGGGATGAATGTTGTGGGTAGGCCTTTTCCTAGATGAACTGACTCCCTCCAGCCGAGTGAGTGGGAAAGCAGTAGAGGCAATCATTCACTTTATGCAGGCTTTTGGGACTTAATCTTTGCAGGATCTTAACACGCTTAACTTCTCGACTTCTTAGATTATACGTAACACAGGGCTTTTTCCCTCATTGCATTTCTGCAATCATAGAATATTCCAGATCTTTATTCTCCTTCTCAGTACCAGCGAGTAATCTAGATCTTTAGTTCCAATCTAGTTTTCTCTTTTGTTGAGCAGAACAAGCTTCTGCTTCTGTTAAGAATATTACATTAGTTCTTCCGGGATCCTCCCAGTTAGAACAGATCGATGGAGAAGTATCCTCTACAACTTAATCCCTGACATTTACTACTTGTTCCTGTACCGCTATCCATCCCATTATTTGTTGGTGTATCCTACAAGTTTCATAAGCTTGGGGAGCCACACAGGTTAAGCAATAAGCGATAACGTATTGAGGGGAACACAACTGTATTATCAGGGGCACTATGTAGTAGGACTGCAGGATTAGACTGAACAGATCATGCATTATTCTTGGGAAAATTGTTTTTATATATCCTCTTATACCCCAGGTTATAGGAGTGAGGGAAAGTGGAATAATTATGACTTTTAAATGTAGGGGAAAGAGCTTGAGTCCGAATCTGAGCTCTTTGAACAACTATTTTATGAAATTATTCTGAATTCCTTATCCTTTATTATTCTTTGCATCTTCCAAAGGAAACTATTTCCCCGAACAAACTGATCCATCCATCTTGTCCTTCTTCTTGATCCTCCCAGATCCTAACAGATTCTTCTCTCTACTTATAGCAGTATCATATGCCAAGTGGAGGTTAGCCATTCCTTCCTTCATCTTTCAACTGGTATCTAAACTCTGGATATATGGCATTGATATTTTTAAGTTAAAGACATAGTCCAGGGCTTGTGCATTTTTAAGGGATATCCAACAATTTTTGCTTGAGAACTTGCTCCGTCCCGGAAGATACGCTTCTATAAATGCTCTCAAATGGCATTTGCGTTTGATTTACACTAGTGTACTCATTCTTTCGCATCAACGTCCATCAAGGTTGTATTGCGTCAATTCTGCTCAGAGAAGTAGTTTATGCAAGGAGAGGGGTTGCATTTAATTTAGCATTAATAATGCCATATTTTATTTTTTAATTGATTCCACTCCATGCCATGATCGAAGAAGGGCATACAGGACTACATGCAAAAGGTTAATTAAGTAAGCATACACCCTTCAAGCTAGTTTTTGGAAAATAAGTGAAGTTTTCTCTTGAGATTGTGTATGCTGTGAGCAGTCCTGTGTAAGAGAAACTACCAGGTATCCAGAGAGAGAAGAATTGCATCCACGTCCAAACTGAAGTCCCGACCGAAGCCGAGAGCACACAAAGAAGTGAATATGCTAGCCATCAAGGTGCACAAGAAAGTTCATATTCACCAACCGTTGTTGGGTAAAGTACCAATTGTCAGTTTCATGGATTACAATCTTAAAAAGGTCTACCAGTTCCTTGAGTACCGATTCAATCATTATGCCGACACGAATACATTCCCTGATGGCTTTGAAGATGTCATTCTAAAACCTTGGGCTAGGAAATTATTTCATTCAGATAATCTAGCATTATTGGATGTTGCAGACTTTGGGAGTACCCCTATCATTTCCACTTGTTCTAGATTTATTTTGAGTAGACTCCATTGTGGATTCTTGTGGTTGGATAAGAACTACCCTGTAAATCCAGAAACCATGCACAGAGTTTCAGGGTTGCCTAGAGCAGGATAGGATGTAGGTTATGTCATCATAGAAAAGGAGATTTGTACAGAGGAGATTTACACCAGGTATTACATTCATCACAGTTCATCATAGAAAAGGAGATTTGTACAGAGGATATTTACACCAGGTATACAGTTCACATTGCGTTGTCATCTCTGAGATTCTTACGTTGAATAAGATATTTTATTCTCTCTTCCACCTGTTACCCCCCAAATGCATGACATTTTGAGACATCTTCCGCCTGTTACCCCCCAAATGCATGACATTTTGAGACACTTTGTCTAGCAGTACAGATCTAAAGATTCACTGTGGTGGAAGGAGCAGGATAGACTCTTTTTCCAGAACTGTCTAAGGTCATTTCTAGCGTCCATGAATACAAATGTTTAGGGATCAAACCTACTTTCAAACCTATCACCTTTTGTAGATCCGCCTCAGTAGTCAAGGCAGTGTTCCAGCCTGTTTTTATCAGAGAAAGAAAGGTCATTTTGGGGTTTTGAAGGCCTTATATTAGCGACTTTGAATAATAAATTGTGAGATAAGAGGCCTGTTAGAATTTAGTCCCTTGCAGCGGATCCCAGATCATTGATGTTAGTGTTTTATACCATGGTTGGACCAACAGAAAAGGCATTATTTATGAGCTGATTACGCCCAGAATAGAGATATAGTTTACTGTTGAGGCAAGCAGAAAGTTGGTACGCCTATTTGGAACTTCTAAGTAATCTGGAAACAAGAGTACATATTAAGACATTTTTTCTAGATAAGATACAACATCATAGGTAATATGAACGATGTACGCTTCAATATACCATATAAGCCCGTATAGCTATGGTTTTTAGATTCAGTGCAGCTTGAAGTTGTTACCATACAGGTCACTTTTGGCATATAATAATTCATAGGGTATGATCTGTTAGGCATCTTTTTGTATGAAGGAAGCGATGGCTGTAGCAATTTTTCCCAGCATACTTATGAGCTGATAAAAGGCCGCTGTTTGAACTTTGAGCTATAAGTGCAGAAGGTTTACATTACCTGTGTGTTCCATTTACTGATTGCTTCTAGCAAAGTGCTGCTGTCCTTTTGAGCTGATAGAAGGCCACTATTGGAGCTATAAGTGCAGCAGGTTTACATTACCTGTGTGTTCCATTTACTGATTGCTTCTAGCAAAGTGCTACTATCCTTTTGAGCCTCTAGATAGAACTAATTTAAATGCCTAACCTCAGCACAAACACAAGGCACACTTGTTGAAGGGTGTTGTGGCATGAAAACAGCCAACAGATTGGATTCATTATCAAAGGGTTACACCACCAATAAAGGACTACTTCCAGCATGTAGTAGTTGATATTTTGAGGAGTTTATAGTCTCAGCAGAGATAAAGTAGTCCCTTGACACCTTTCATTATGTGCAGTCCTAACAAATGCATCATGTGAATTCAGGTTTGATCTTGGTAGGTGTATTTTCCACCAAGCTTAAAGACTTGAAAAGCGCTCTCTTTTTTCTTGAGTATTTTGAGGAAAGGCTATTGTTGTTGTGTAAAGTTGCATTCAAAACTCAAGGCAAGGCCAATGTGTATCCCTCATGGGAGAATCCTCTGGCAGTTAAGTTGGCTCTTGAGGAAAGAACTCGCTCCACCTATATTGGCCTTCATTATTTATGTTGAGAGTTGGTTATAAAAAAAGGTCTACTTTGGAGGAATGCTCCCCTTTAAGCTTTGTGGATGATGGTCTTTAATTAGTCTTTATTGGAGAAGTGCTCAGCATAGGAGGAACATAAAACCCTAGATCTAAGGGTGGTTATAACCACCACTACCCTCGTTTGCACATCTATGGAGGAGGCTTAACTATTTTGCACATTTCTCTAGGCCACGTTATTGCTTTGCCCATGGATTTGGAGATCAGTTGATGGTTTTGGCACATAGTGATCTCCCGACTGCAATCAATGGGTAAAGCATCCTCGATTATACCTGAGTCAGTTAATCAGTCTATTAAATACGTAATATCAAGCGCATTGTATTTGAAAGAGGGCTTGCCTGAATAAATAGATCTCTGCCCATAAATGATCTCTTCAAATCAACCGTGATTTAATAGGATTAGGTGGTCGAACCCTAACATACATCAATGGTCATAAATTACCTAGCTTTGTGAAATCATAACTAGCTTTCTGGCACTTTCCATTTTGTAAGAGCCAAATGCCAAATCCAATCAACCTTTATCTGGCCTTCACCTCGTGGTCACATAAATGATCATTATTCCAATCAATAACTTAAGCAAAAAGGATTTTAGTTTCTTTAGTCTTTAAAGCATGCACCATCTGGTCGAGTCTATTATCCATATGTGACTGGTATCAATCTCATCCCCCAATTCGTGGGTCGAGTCTTCTTCTGTAAGAAATAGACTATACTATCCGGGTCCATTATGAAAGGATCCAGGTAGAGTCATATGTGACCGATCTAGTCCATTCGTCATAATATGAATAAGCAAGGGAGAGAAGGTTGAGGGTTGTTAGGCAATGTTACCGGATGAACTAACAGGGCTAGTCATTGATAAGCATATGCAAGAGAAAGTGACCACTGTCACCTTATTCACTTCCCCAAACTTCTTTGGAAGTCAGAACCTCCTAGGGGAGAGCCCTAAATGCAGGTATGTAAGGACACTTAGACCAAGTTATATCTTCTTTGAAAGGGTTAATGACGCCTTAATGGAGTCAGTCTAAGGAATGAAGAAGACATACAAAGAGTAATCAGCATAGTAGTACATTCATCCAACGAGAGCTTGTACGCATTAGATATAAATGAAATCCAAGCATCAACATCACATCTTCAAGTTCTTAATCATTCATTTATAACCACTAACAACATAATTTATGCAACAGTAGGTCAGAGAAGAAATAAAGTAATAATGCATTGAATATCTGCATGTATCCATGTAACTGAAAAGATAAATTACCATGTTCAATGACCAACGTTCACTACTAATTAAACAAAAAGGTATAAGTAACAACAGAGTATATGTTATATTAGTATGAGTATTGAACTTTTTTTGACTGTGCATTCAAAGAAATAAAATATGTATATGTTTGCTAATATACCGTAACATCATTCTTATTAAGTACACACACACACATTTATCATTGATTTACCCTTTACCAAGTCATTTATTTTATTGATACAGGTGTTGATGAAGAAGAAAAAGGTCTGTAATAAATGTGTAGACCTGATATAGGATCATACAGGACTACTTATATGGTGTGACGGAAGGGCTGTCCCTTTGCTGTTTAGGCTTGGGACAGTCCCTAAAATGCTGTCCGAGGCTGAGAAGGGTAACTAGAAACACACACATTTATCACTGATTTACCCTTTACCAAGTCATTTATTTGATTGATACAGGTGTTGATGAAGAAGAAAAAGGTCTGCAATAAATGTGTAGACCTGATATAGGATCATATAGGACTACTTATATGGTGTGACGGCCATTGAAAGGGCTGTCCCTTGGCTGTTTAGGCTTGGGACAGTCCCTAAAATGCTATCCGAGGCAGAGAAGGGTAACTAGAATCTCAACATCTCAACATCAAAACTTACCTCTAATTGAGTAGAGTTTCAAATATGCAAAGACTTTTGGTCTTTGCATAAGATGTACTTAATTTTGGATAAGAGATTTTGGTCATTATTTAATGTCTTATGGTTTGATTTTTGTTGGGTTATCAGTTATCACTGATTTACCCTTTACCAAGTCATTTATTTGATTGATACAGGTGTTGATGAAGAAGAAAAAGGTCTGCAATAAATGTGTAGACCTGATATAGTATCGTACAGGACTGCTTATAAGGTGCGATGGCCATTGAAAGGGCTGTCCCTTGGTTGTTTAGGCTTGGGACAGTCCCTAAAATGGTGATCGAGGCTGAGAGGGGTAACTAGAATCTCAACATCTCAACAACAAAACTTACCTCTAATTGAGTAGAGTTTCAAATATGCAAAGACTTTTGGTCTTTGCATAAGATGTACTTAATTTTCGACAAGAGATTTTGGTCTTTATTTAATATCTTATGGTTTGGTTTTTGTTGGCTTATCCAGACAACCCATGTTGTGGATATAGACAAGTGCAATGGGTGAAGGTGAAGATTGAGGCGGTATGTATGGTTCCATCCATGTTTGTTAAATTAGAGACATCTTATATTATTTGTCATTTATTTAATTATTGATTCCAATGCATTGCAGGTAAAGAAATGTGGTGGTTCATTGATAAAATATCTCTGTGTGAGAGATTGTAGTGTACTGTGGAGAAGTAGAGGCATTGGTGAGTTCTCTTTGTTTATAATTTTTAGTGTTTACACAACATGTATTTGTGCATAATATTTCTGGTCTCTCTTCCATATTTCTCATAAGATATTTCATGTGTATTTAATATTTATCATAAAATTTTATGGTCTCTGTCTAATGCTTATCTATATTTTGGTGTGCAGAGTGTTCTTGGTTGGCCATGTATGCTTTTCGGTGTTGTAGGTTAGAGTTTGTGCTTGCTTGTTATTTCTCTTTGATTGTTTTCTTTTTGTTATTTTTGTTGTTAATTGCTATTGCTGTTTGTATCATTTGCCATTGTTTTTTTCCCCTATTTCTATGGGTGTTAATGTTAATTTTTTGCATTTATGAGCATGGCCATGCTATTTTGTCATTTGGTGTTTTTTTCTTCTTCTTTTGTTGGCTTTCTCATATGTTTTCCTTATATTTGTGAATAGTTTTTGTTTGGGTTCAATTGGTGTAAAAATTAAGGTAGGCCTTAGCAACCCATATTGTGGGTTTATGGCTAACGCAGATTCCTTCGGTATGCATGTATGGCTAAAGGCGGAGGTATGTATGGGAGAATTTACTTGTTTGATTTTACATAATTTTATAATTTTAGGGTTCCAAGTTTTCATTTAACTCATTTGTTGCTTCTCAATTTTATCTTGTATGTTTGTGTAAATTTGGAGGCAATGCGGGTAAAGGAAGGTAATTGTAATCTCAACACATCAATAAAAGTTGCCTCTAATCGAGTAGAGTTTCAAATATATTAAGTAATCTTGGGTAATTGTAATTTTGGGCTTTGCTGCATATTTCTCGTAATATATATTAAGTATTTGTTTAATAATTATTATGAGATATTTTGCTCTCTATTTAATATTTAATGGTTTTTGTTGGGTTCAATGGTTGGCGAAATTAAGGCTTCTCTAGACAACCCATATTGTGGATATAGACAAGTGCAGCGAGTGAAAGTGAAGATTGAGGTGGTATGTATGGTTCCATGCATGTTTGTTAAATTATAGACTTCTTACATTATTTGTCATTTATTTAATTATTGAGTCCATTGCAATGCAGGTAAAGAAATGTGGTGGTTCATCAATAAAAAACTATTGAAATATCTATGTGAGAGAGTTTGTAGTATACTGTGTAGAAGCAAAGGCATTGGTGAGTTCTCTCTTATTTTACACATGTACTTGGGCATAATATTACGCCTAAGATTTTGGTATCTCTTCAGATATTTTGGTCTCTCTTCATATTTCTCATAGGAAATTTCGTGTGTATTTAATTTTTATCATAAGATTTTATGGTCTTTGTCTAATGAGTATATATATTTTGGTGTTCAGGGCGTTCTTGGTTGGCCATGTATGCTTTTTGATGTTGTAGAGCAAAGTCTATGCTTGTTATTTCTCTTTGTTTTCATTTTGTTATTTTTGTTGTTTTTTTGCTCTGTGCCTGTCAATTCTCTTTGATTGTTTTCTTTTTGTTATTGTTGTTCATATTATTTTCTATTGCTATTTTTTTGTTTTTTTATTTCTATGGTTATTAATTTTTATTTATTTATGAGCATGGCCATGCTAATTTGTCGTTTGGTGTTTTTTTTTGGCTTTCTCATATGTTTTTTTATCTTTGTGAATAGTTTTTTTTTGGGTTCAATTGGTGCGGAAATTAAGGGTTTATGGTTAATGTAGATTCCACCAGTTTGTATGTATGGCTAAAAGCAGAGGTCTGCATGGGATAATGTACTTGTTTGTTGCTACATAATTTTATAATTTTAGGTTTCCATATTTCCATTTAACTATTCTCAAATTTTTTATTTTTATTTTTATTTGTAACTAGGGGAATCAACAACTGGGGACGGGCTGGTAGTTGCGTGACATGGGGTCCAGGGATCCAATCTCGCTACCACTATACCCCTAGGTGCATCCATAGGGCCCGAACCATGACGCATAGGTAAATTTGGGGGGGATTTGAACACAAAACCTTCCAATTACAACCAATTTCAACAATTCCACTTTACCACTTGCTCTGCCCCCCCACAGGCCTAACTCTTCTCAATTTTATCATGTATGTTTTTTTAAATTTAAAGGCAATGCAGGTAAAGGAAGGTAAACGAAATCTCAACACATCAACAAAAGTTGTGTGTATTTGAGTAGAGTTTCAAATATACGAATTTTGGTCTTTCCATAAGTTGTACTTAATTCTACATAAGAGTTTGAACTTTGTTAAATATTTCTCGTAATATATATCAAGTATTTGTTTAATAATTATTATGAGTTTTTTTCTCTCTATTTAATATTTTATGGTTTTCATTGGGTTCAATGGTTGGAGAAATTAAGGCTTTTCCAGACAACCCATATTGTGGATATAGACAAGCGCAGTGGGTGAAGGTGAAGATTGAGGTGGTATGTATCGTTCCATGCATGTTTATTAAATTATGGACTTATATTATTTGTCATTTATTTAATTATTGAGTCCACTACAATATAGGTAGAAATGTGGTGGTTCATCAATAAAAAGCTATTGAAATATCTATGTGAGAGAGATTGTATTATACTGTGCAGAAGCAAAGGCATTGGTGAGTTCTCTTTTATTTTACACATGTACTTGTGCATAATATTACTCAAGATTTTTGGCATCTCTTCATATATTTCAGTCTCTCTTTCATATTTCTCGTAAGATATTTCATTTGTATTTAATATTTATCGTAAGATTTTATGGTCTTTGTTTAATGCTTATCTATATTTTGGTGTGTAGGGTGTTCTTGGTTGGCCATGTATGCCTTTTGGTGTTGTAGTGCAGTCTGTGCTTGTTATTTCTCTTTGTTTTTTTTTGTTTTCTTTGCTACTGTTGCTTGTATCATTTGCTATTGTTTTTTTTTTGGTTTTTCTATTTCTATGGGTGTTAATCTTTTGCATTTATGAGCATGGCCATGCTAATTTGTCATTTGGTATTTGTTCTTTTATTGGCTTTCTCGTATGTTTTTCTTATCTTTGTGAATAGTATCAGTTTGGGTTCAATTGGTGCGGAAATTAAGGTAGGCCTTAGCAACCCATATTGTGGGTTTATGGCTAACACAGATTACAGAGGTATGTATGTATGGCTAAAGGCGGAGGTATGTATGGGAGAATTTACTTGTTCGTTGCTACATAGTTTTGTAATTGTAAGGTTCCATGTTTTTATTTAACTCATTTGTTGCTTCTCAATTTTATCATGTATGTTTGTTTAAATTTATATGTAATGCGGGTAAAGGAAAGTGATTGGAATCTCAACACATCAACAAATGTTTCATGAGAGTTTTGGGCTTTGCTGTATATTTTTTGTAAGATATTATAAATATTTATGTATTTATTTAATAATTATTATGATATTTTTTGCTATCTATTAAATATTTTATGGGTTTTGTTGGGTTTAATGGTTGGGGAAATGAAGGCTTCTCCAAACAACCCATATTGTAGATATAGACAAGTGCAGTGGGTGAAGGTGAAGACTGAGGTGGTATGTATGGTTCCATGCATGTTTGTTAAATTATAGGTATCTTACATTGTTTGTCATTTATTTAATTATTGAGTCCAAATGCAATGCAGGTAAAGTAATGCAGTGGTTCATCATTAAAAAGCTATTGAAATATCTTTGTGAGAGAGATTGTATTATACTATGCACTAGCAAAGGCATTGGTGAGTTATCCTTTTTTTAACACAACAAGTACTCGTGCATAATATTACTCATAAGATTTTGGTATCTCTTCAGATAATTTGATCTCTCTTTCATTTTTCTCATAAAATATTTCGTGTGTATTTAAAATTTATAATAAGATTTAATGGTCTTTGTTTAATGCTTATCTATATTTTGGTGTGCAGGGTGTTGGTGTTCTTGGTGGAGACTGAGGTGGTATGTATGGTTCCATGCATGTTTGTTAAATTATAGGTATCTTACATTGTTTGTCATTTATTTAATTATTGAGTCCAAATGCAATGTAGGTAAAGAAATGCAATGGTTCACCATTAAAAAACTATTGAAATATCTTTGTGAGAGAGATTGTATTATACTATGCACTAGCAGAGGCATTGGTGAGTTATCCTTTATTTTACACAGCAAGTACTTGTGCATAATATTACTCATAAGATTTTGTTGTCTCTTCAGATATTTTGGTCTCTCTTAAATTTTTCTCATAAGATATTTCGTATGTATTTAAAATTTATAATAAGATTTAATGGTCTTTGTTTAATGCTTATCTATATTTTGGTGTGCAGGGTGTTGGTATTCTTGGTTGATCATGTATGCTTTTTGGTGTTGTAGAGCAGAGTCCGTGCTTGTTGTTTCTCTTTGTTTTTTCTTTGTTGTTATTTCTTTTTGCTTTGTTTTCTTGTTCTTTTTGTTGTTTTTTGCTATTGTTGTTTGTATCATTTGCTATTGTTGTTTTTTTTCTATTTCTATGG
>LPNX010434803.1:84423-97062 GCA_001517045.1 Pseudotsuga menziesii
TGGCTAAAGGTGGAGGTATGTATGGGATAATGTACTTGTTCGTTGCTACATATTTTTATAATTTTAGGGTTCCATGTTTTCTTTTAACTCATTTGTTGCTTCTCAATTTTATCAAGTATGTTTGTTTATATTTAGAGGCAATGCGGGTAAAGAAGGGTAATTAGAATCTCGACACAAACAAAAGTTGCCTCTAATTGACTAGAATTTTAAATATGCGACTTTTTGTCTTTGCATAAATTGTACTTAATTCTGCATAAGAGTTTCGAGCTTTGCTTATTATTTCTTGTAATATATATCAAGTATTTGTTTGATAATTATTATGAGATTTGTTGCTCTCTATTTAATATTTTATGGTTTTTGTTGGGTTTAGTGGTTGGGGAAATTAAGGCTTCTCCAAACAACCCATATTGTGGATATAGACAAGTGCAGTGGGTGAAGGTGAAGATTGGGTGGTATGTATGGTTCCATGCATGTTTGCTAAAATATAGACATCTTTCATTATGTGTCATTTATTTAATTATTGAGTTCGTTGCAATGCATGTAAAGAAATGTGGTGGTTCATCAATAAAAAAAATATTCATACCTGACTTCATACCTGCAGTGCATGACTTTATATTCACCTTGCACCTTGACTTCATTCCTGCTCAACATGATCACTTCTCTACCTTCACTTGACTATGTAAGTCCTTGATAGTATGACTATATCCCTATTAGCAGCGTGACTGTGTGTCTCTTGTTAGTACGACTGTACTGGGTATGGCTGTGCTGCTAATTTGATTGAAGAATCTGATGTCTGTTTACTTCTGCTTTAACTCTCTCTCTCTCAAGGTACATAAATTGTTTATTCAGATTGACTTGTCCCTTCGGTAACAAGATCAAACTTAAAAGTATCTTAGTATAAGGCTGATTCAGATAATGGTTATGATTCTTTAGTACTGTTATCTTCTTTTGTTGACTTGTCCCTTCCATAACAAGATCAAACTTAAAAGCATATTAGTATAAGGCTGATTCAAATAATGGTTATGATTCTTTAGTATTGTTATCTTCTTTTGTTACTGTACATGGCGTTTGGTGACTCATCTCAAGGACCAACTTTAATGCAGTGACCGACAGAGTGTTAAAGTTGAACTAACTTTAACACAGTGACCAGCAGAGTGTTAAAGTTAAAAGAGATGAAAATTATATTTAATTTTATTGCTGATCAAATTCATTGAAACTAGTACTATTCTGAATCCAACCTTGTTCTGTTTATGCATTGAAGTTTATTTATCTATGTCAAATCTGAACTTACCCTAAACTTTAACAAGAGGTTATGCGGGTAAAGGAAGGTAACTAGAATCTCAATTTTCTCAACACATCATCAAAACTTGCCTCTAATTGGGTAGAGTTTCAAATATGTTACTTTTGGTCTTTGCATAAGATGTAATTGAGTAGAGTTTCAAATATTTGCCTTTTGTTCTTTGCATTAGATGTACTTAATCCTGGAGAAGAAATTTGGGCTTTACTTAATATTTATCATGAGATTTTTTTGTCTCTATTTATATCTTACGATTTGGTTTTTGTTAGGTTTAGTGGTTGGGGAAATTAAGGCTCCTCCAGACAACCCATATTGTGACTATAGACAAGTCTAGTGGGTGAAGGTGAAGATTGAGGTGGTATGTCTAGTTCCATGCATGTTTGTTAAATTAGAGACATCTTATCTTATTTGTCATTTATGTAATTATTGAGTTCAATGTAATGCAAGTAACAAATTGTGGTGGTCCATTGATAAAAAAACTATTGAAATATCTATGTGAGAGATATTGTAGTATATTGTGCAGAAGCAGAGGCGACGTTGGTGAGGACACTTTTTGTTAATATTTTTTTAAGTTTACATAACTTGTACTTGTGCATAGTATAATTGATAAGAGTTTTGGTTTTTCATCAGATATTTCAGTCTCTCTTTCATATTTCTTAAGGATATTTAGTCATTAGATTTTCTAGTCTCTGTCTAATACTTATCTATGTTTTGATGTGCAAGGTGTTCCTGGTTGGCCATGGATGTTTTTTAGTGTTGCAAAGTGGAGTTTGTGTTTGCTATTTCTCTTTGTTTGTTTCCTTCTGTTATTTTTTGCTATCGTTGTTTGTCTCGTTTGCTATTGTTTTTTTTTTCTATTACTATGGGTGTTATGTTTTTGCATTTCTGAGCATGGCCATGCTTATTTGTGGTTTGGTGTTTTATTTTTTTGTTTGCTTTCTCATATGTTTTTTCTTATTTTCGTGGATAGTTTTTGTTTGGGTTCAATTGGTGTGGAAATTAAGGTAAACATTAAAACTAATATTGTGGGTTTATGGCTAACACGGATTCCACTGATATGTATGTATGACTAAAGTTGAAGGTATGTATGAGAGAATTTACTAAAGTCGGAGGTATGTATGAGAGAATTTACTTGTTCGTTGCTATAAAATTTTATGGTTCCATGTTTTCATTTAACTCATTTGTTGCTTCATAATTTTATCTTGAATGTTCGTTTAAATTTAGAGGCAAGGTGAAGATTGAAGTGGTATGTCTAGTTCCATTCATGTTTGTTAAATTAGAGACATCTTATATTATTTGTCATTTATGTAATTATTGAGTTCAATGTAATGCGAGTAACAAATTGTGGTGGTCCATTGATAAAAAGCTATTGAAATATCTATGTGAGAGATATTGTAGTATATTGTGCAGAAGCATGTGTATTGTAGTATATTGTGTGTTTATGGCTAACACAGATTCCACCGATATGTATGTATGGCTAAAGGCAGAGGTATGTATGAGAGAATTTACTTGTTCGTTGCTATATAATTTTATGGTTCCATGTTTTCATTTAACTCATTTGTTGCTTCATAATTTTATCTTGTATGTTCGTTTAAATTTAGAGGCAAGGTGAAGATTGAGGTGGTATGTCTAGTTCCATGCATGTTTGTGAAATTAGAGACATCTTATATTATTTGTCATTTATGTAATTATTGAGTTCAATGTAATGCAAGTAACAAATTGTGGTGGTCCATTGATAAAAAACTATTGAAATATCTATGTGAGATGTAGTATATTGTGCAGAAGCAGAGGCGACGTTGGTGAGTACACTTTTTGTTAATATTTTTTTAAGTTTACATAACTTGTACTTGTGCATAGTATAATTGATAAGATTTTTGGTTTTTCATCAGATATTTCGGTCTCTCTTTCATATTTCTTAAGGATATTTGGTATGTATTTTATATTAGTCAGTAGATTTTCTAGTCTCTGTCTAATACTTATCTATGTTTTGATGTGCAGGGTGTTCCTAGTTGGCCATGGATGTTTTTTAGTGTTGCAAAGTGGAGTTTGTGCTTGTTATTTCTCTTTGTTATTTTTTGCTATCGTTGTTTGTATCGTTTGCTATTGTTTTTTTTTTCTATTACTATGGGTGTTATGTTTTTGCATTTCTGAGCATGGCCATGCTTATTTGTGGTTTGGTGTTTTATTTATTTTGTTTGCTTTCTCATATGTTTTTTTCTTATTTTCGTGGATAGTTTTTGTTTGGGTTCAATTGGTGTGGAAATTAAGGTAGACATTAAAACCCATATTGTGGGTTTATGGTTAACACAGATTCCACCGATATGTATGTATGGCTAAAGGCGGAGGTATGTATGAGAGAATTTACTTGTTCGTTGCTATATAATTTAATGGTTCCATGTTTTCATTTAACTCATTTGTTGCTTCATAATTTTATCGTGTATGTTCGTTTAAATTTAGAGGCATGCGGGTAAAGGAAGGTAATTGGAATCTCAACATATCAACAAAACTTGCCTCTAATTTAGTAGAGTTTCAAATATGCAAATTTTGGTCTTTACATAAGATGTACTTAATTATGGATAAGAGTTTTGGGCTTTGTTGAGTATTTCTAATAATTTATTTCAAGTATTTGTTTAATCTTTATCATGAGATTTTTTGGTCTCTATTTAATATTTTATGGTTTGGTTTTTGTTGGGTTTAGTAGTTGGGGAAATTAAGGCTTCTCCAGACAACCCATAATGTGGATATAGATGAGTACAGTGGTGAAGGTGAAGATTGAGGTGGTATGTATGGGTTCATGCATGTTTGTTAAATTAGAGACATTTTACATTATTTGTCATTTATTTAATTATTGAGTCCAATGCAATGGAGGTAAAGAAATGTGGTGGTTCATCAATAAAAAACTATTAAGATATCATTGTGAGAGAGATTGTTGTATACTCTGCTGTAGCAAAGGCATTGGTGAGTTATCCTTTTGTTTATTATTTTTGGTGTTTACACAGCATGTAGTTGTGCATAATATTACTCAATTGTTTTTCTCTCTTTGGATATTTCTGTCTCTTTCATTTTTTTGTAAGATATTTGGTGTGTATTTAATATTTATCATCAATCTCACCTTGTTGCCCTCAGAAGGGGTGATGGTACTAGAACTTGGTTGCTCTTTCTTGGGCTCTTTCCTCAACTCCTTTTTTGGGTCGCCTTTACCTCTTGTTTTACCCTCTTGATTGGATCTTTGAGTTAGAGCTTCCAAAAGTTGCCATGAGAATTGACATATTGCGAGAGATATCAACAACTTGTATTTTTAGCTTTGTAAATTGCTCTTCATATTTGCCCCCTAATTATTCACTAGATTCACCCATCATGACTAGGATTTGAAGACTTTTTCTTTATTCCGCCAACTCCTAAATCTTGCAATTACCCACAAAACGCCAAAGAAAACTACTTTGATACCAATATGTTATGTAGATTGTCGTGGATATTTTACTAGAACACTTCGTCATACCATATTTTGTAACATTTCAAAAATAAATTTTAGATTATGCAAACTAACGTAAAATGAAAGAATAAGCACATAAACACAACATCCACACAATGAACACAAGATTTCCAATCCAATAAAGGAGAAAACCCAAGTAGAAGGTAAGGCCTATGCTCTATTCTTGGTTTGTTGCAGTTATAAAAATACACAAACAAAGGAATGAGCACTCACTATGTAGTTAACTTTAGGCATTGTGATCTGAATGGCTTCTATAGAATCTTCCATCTATTATGCTCTCCGAGTATCACTTCTTGATGTTTTTCTTAGCTATGGAACAAGTACAATGTTCAAGAATAGAATCCCTTCTCCTAATGACTTGGAATTTAACATAACTTGGAATTTAACATAGTTTGAAATGCATCTAGGGTTAGGTTTTCTTTAGGTTCCTCAACCCTTAATTATTAATAAGGTTTGGACTTGTTGGAATATTCATGAAAGTCCACATGTGGCTAGCCCCCACTTATTGGAATAATGGGGCTGCCATGGCATCCACTTGTAGCAGGGTAGTCAACAAGGTTGGTTAACTTACGAGAAGCATAACTTTTGCATTTGAAATGTGATCGAGGCAATTCTTGCATCGTTGGGAAGGTCTTGGCGTGTAGAATATGGAATCTTCCTCTTATAAACGGTTCAAACCAAAAAATATGCAGCTTGATGCCTCAAAATGACCTTGGAAGGCCTATGATGTTATCAAAATAGATGACAAATTATAATATGATCCCTACTGGATCAATTAAAATGCCAACTATGAAGTCAATTATGTTGAATTTTAGCATTAGCATGAATACTTAAAAAATTTGTAGACTATTTTAAAACAAATGATAAGTGCAGTAAAATAACATTCATCACATCAACACAATGGACACGAGTTTTTTACTAGGGAAACCTTTAAAGGACAAAAACCCCAAAAAGCATTAGTAGTTCATCTCGTAAATGAGATGCCTTAGGAAATTCTTCAAAAATTTCCTCAAACCCGAATATGGGTTGAACCACAGTTACAGAAGATCCAAAGAGATAATTTCCAGAAAAATTACAATGTAGGGCTTTTTGCCCTAGCTGCCCAAAAATCTCAGACCTCTTGCCTGAATTTAATTTCTGCCTGCCTAGTTTGCCCGAACGCTAAAAAAGCTGTCCGAAATTAATTCTTCACTTGCCCGGATCTTTTGCTACACTTGCCTGGAAATTTTTTGCCACTGCCCAAAAATGTTTGGCCTGTCCGGATCTGCCCGGAAGGCTTCACTAGCCTACCTGGGTCTTGCTTGGGCAGCCGGTGACTAGGGCTGACCCCTTCTGTTGCTGCTGGAGAGGTGGGCAGATCCATGTCTGCTGGGCCGAGGCCTATAGTAGGTAGCCCAGGTCTGCTGTTAGCAGCCCGTGGCTGCTACTAGCTGCTCGGAGCTGTTGTGGTAGCTCTCGAGCCCTACTGTGGGTGCTCGGAGATGCTCTCGAGCTCTGTTGTAGGGCTAGTAGGGCTCCACGAGGAGCTAAGGTGGCTGCCGATGAAAGGAGGAGGCTGCCGAGGAAGGAGGTTGCTCGAAGATGAAACCTCAGGTACCTGCTGCTGTTCGTGGAGGAAGAAGAAAAACCCTAGTTGTAGGGTAGACTAAAAACAGATGGATGCCCTAGCTGGGGCAAAACCATAAAGACAACCTTCGGTGAATTCTTCAGTAAGAGCAACTTCACCTGTGAGAGCAAGAGTGTGTGTCATAATGAAATGGCTTGACCTTCTTTTATATCCTTCAGTCACCTGTAAGTGGACCAAAATTAGGACGAACAAAGTAATATTATTTTATTCTTTCCTAATTTCCCTTTTACCTTTTTACCTTTCAGAAGTCTAAAAGGTCCTTCATGTATTTTTGACTTTTACCAAAATTCCTTATGTAATTTTGACTTTCACCTGTGGTCCAAAAGTCCTTATGTATTTTTGACTTTTGACTTTAGCATTTTTCCAAGTGCCCCTGTGGTTGTCACCTGTGGTCTTTTGATTCCATTTAAAGTACGTCATCATAAACCAAGAGAGTCACTAATGCTTTTATCTCACACTCTGTGTGACACCAAGATTAGGTACTAGGGTAACTTAACCAAGGGTAACTAAGCCTTGGAGAAGTACACAAAGCCTATAGATCAAGGGTCAAAGTGTCACACATGCCTAGACCAAGTCTAGGGCTTATAGTGCCTTCCTAGTAACAGACCAGGCGCCTCCTGTTATCACATATATAGTAGCCGGGCTATCATATTCTATTTTCAGATTCCAATACACTTTTTCAACCAGTTCCCTTACATATGAGATGCAGAGATGAGCATTTATGATGGATCACTATTTGATGATGCACTGTAGTACTTTCCCATGCCATGATCGAGTCTCAGGAAACTCAGACTTGAGGATTGGTGTAGCCATTTAGCCATTTACAGAGCAGTCAGTATTGCCCAAAGTCGCAGCAGCAGGTTCTCAGTGGACAAATGATGCTTCGGATTGGTTATTTACAGGTATATGATTCAGCAGGTATTATCTTGTGTTATGGTTATTATTGCTTGTATACTCATTCTTGTGACATGTCTTAGCATTTAGTATCATGATCTGGCGGTCATATAAATATGTGGACCTGCTTGTATTGATTTTGGCTCTTTCCTAAAGGTGACCAAGCACTCTGTTGACCATTCTATGTCACCTTGCCTGAGCACCGCCTCCATTCTCTGTGAAGAGACTGGTTTTGGGAGATAAGTGTTCATGCCCCTCAAAACTACCAGTTTTCCATCTGGTCCCTTGAATTCCATTTCCATTGCCCTGTAATCTGTAGTATATTTTCCTATTGAATAAAGCCATTGGATGCCTAATACTACATTTGCATCGACCACATTCACTACATAAAATGAATATGTCATATGGTAGTTGCCTAATGTGACATTCAGTTTAGGAATCCAATAGTTGCACTCTATACTAGTGTCTCTTGCTACTGCTACAGTAAATCCCTCAAACTTCTCTGTTCGAATACCCCTCTTAGCCGCCATGCTGCATCAATGAAAATGTGGGTTGCTCCCCCATCAATCAATACTCCTACTCTGTGGCCCTGTACTACTCCTCTGACCCTGAGAGTGTGAAACCTAGGTACCCCGGATAATGTAGCAATAACTCCCTCTGGTGTATCCCCGGATAATGTAGCAATAACTCCCTTTGGTGTATCCCCTTGGAGTGACTCCTCCTCTGTTTCCCGTAATTCCTCTGTTGTTTCCTGCTCGTAGTCCTCCCCTTCACTGTCTGAATATACCTCTATGTAATGGGCTTTGGCCTTTCTTGAGCACCTGTGTATTGGAACCCACCGTTCTTGACAAGTAAAACACAATTTCTTCCGTCTCAAGTCTTTCCTTGTGTCGTCATCTAACCAAGTTTTCTTCGGTATTTCCTGCTGGAAAAGTTTCTTATCTTTGTCTCTAACTAGAAAGTTGGTCTTGAGTGGAAACCTGTTCATCAGAACTGAGTCTTGGAGATCTTTGGCTCGGCTGATTGCATCCTGTAGAGTGGAGGGTTTGTAGGCTTTCACCCACCCCCATAGTGGTTCTGTCAAGGCCTCAATAAATAACATAATCAGCCTGTTCTCCGACACATCTGTCACCATAACAACTACCCTGTGGAACTCAAAGATGAAGGCCTCGACACTACCTGTCTGCTTGAGTTGAGCCAACTCTTTGAAGTGTATCCTTGGGTCCTTCCTGTCAAACCGCTTCATCAACTTTTGTGTGAACTCACTGTAGGAACTGATGTTGTTGTGACCCATTGTCACTAGTCCGTGGTGCCACCACTCATGGGCCTCTCCGTTTAGGTGGAGTGTAGCCAATTTAATGGCATCTGTCTCTGTCATGGGGTTGAGTTGGAAATAAGTATCCAACTTTTGAACCCATATCCTCGCTGAACCTCTGCGAGCCCCATCAAAGTTTGGGATGGTCAACCTACCCAAGGTTTTCTGCAACTCGTAATTATGATTAAATCCCTTGTTGAAATTCCTGGGTCTGTTCCTACTCTTCATGTTGCAGAAATCTAAAACGGACATGGATGCATGAAACTCATCCCCTAAGTCCCTATATTCTTGTAAATAGGCTCCAAATGGTTCACTAGTAGGCTTGAAGTGAGGCATAGTAGGCCTGCTGGAAGGTCTGGTATATATGTGTGGTGTGTTTTGTATATTGGTGTATGCATGCTTCCCACTACTGCTTGTAGATCCTCTGTCTACCGATGAGAGAGGTATACTGCTATTACCTTGTTTTGGTTTTGTCGACAATCTGTTTATTGCATGCAGTACGCCTTTTGCCCTTTGGCTAGGTCCTGCAATGCGATTACTAAGCTGTGAAACTCCATCCTGTCCTCATCTTCTCCTGTTCTTTTTCCCTTGTCAGAGTGTATATCTGTTGGGTCCATGTCTGAGTTGGTATCTTCTAGTTGGATATCCTCAAATTCCTCCATGTACATACTCTTCCTTCTCCTATAGGTTACAAAGGTGTCTTCTTTTGTATTCATTTACTTCTCATGTTCAAGCCCATAGCTGGCAGGGAACATGCTCCGATACCACTGTAATATCCCAAATACTGATATTTTACTGATACTGTGTATAATGCTAACTCATACACTCAATCTTGTGCAAAAATACAGAATAAGTGTGCATGCAAACTTGTCATGCAAAAATACCCTAAAATATAGCAGAATTAGGGCTAGGGTTTGCAGAAAGGAATTTAACACTTACCACTGATAACTCGGTTGATAATACTCCTGAGATAGGCTGCATGCATAAAGTGCCGAATAGGTGAAGTAATGGTGCTACCTTCCTCCAGTTGACGCCCAGCTGCACACGTGTGCCCTCCTTAGACTGAAGGTGACGTTTTTTGGGGGAGGGATGGTAAGATGCTGCTGAAACTTTGTGGACTTGTCGGTCTTCTGCTGCCAGAGAAATGGACTGTCACATGCAGAGGTTTGGCTGCCTCTAACTGCCCTAGCGAATTGGTTTGTTGTTCTGCTGCTCACGCCCCCAACCTCTCTGTTTTGCTGATAATTGCTCCAGGTGAGCAAACCGATGGCTGATAGTCACTCTATGACGTGGAATAAGCCTGTCGAGAAAGAGGAAGCTGACATGTGGAGGAAAGACTAGGTTTTATGGTCTCAACGAATCCTTTTGAGGTCTCCCAGCTATTTCCAGCTGCAAAACGTGGACCTGCAAATAATCCTTCTTAGTGTGCTGGATCCTTCTGAGTGTGTTGCTGCTTAAAAACTCCAAATCAATCAACAACAATAATAGATACTCTCTTTAGTCCAATAACCCTCTTAAATAGAGCCTCATGCGCTTTTAGGGTTTGCATGTCACTTTTAGGGTTTATGCTTCACTTTTGCAAGCATGTAATTCTAGTTTGATGTTGACTTTTAAGCCTAAAGAAATAAGGCTTCTTTTATCCCACTGATGACTTTGACATTGTATGAATGTCCTAATCTGCTCTAAGTACCAAATGCCCTCTGTCAATTCCCTCTTTATGCAGTACCCGCTCGAAGATATGGGAATTAAGTAGGTTAGCGGGTGTTTGGGTGCTTAATTAGAGGCACCCTTCTATTTAAACATTAAGTTGCTGCCTTTTAATTTTCTGACTGGGTCGACTTGCCTAATTTACTGCGGCTGACTTGTCCTTCATTTATTGGGGCCAACTTGTCTTATGCACAATAAAATACATTTTATTATTTCTTGGGTTGACCTGTGAGGGGATGCCTCACGCAGCTACTACACCAACAGTTCTAACAACTTTGCTTTAGTTTGTATCTAGATTGTTGTGGGTTTGACCTCCACTTTCAATTATATTCCTCTTTCAAGCCAACCTCTTGGTCATGAGGTGCCTGAGGTTATGCCATGTGGCAACAGGATCTTATTCTATTATCTATGATCCCACCAAAGACATGCCAAAGATTTCATGTGAAGGCAAGGATGAAATGGATTTTGAATCTACTACGGAGGGCCCAGAAACAAATTGCAGTCATATGAGCAATCTTTCAAATTTAGCTCGAAGTAATGGATTGCATCCTGATCCTGTAAATCTAATTCACAAGAAACTGCATTCTCTTAAATGTGATTTGGGCTCTTATGGAATATCCAAGAACATGGAAATCTTAAACCCCAGAATAGGGAATTGTGATTACCAGTACTTGCCTAAGAAATAGTCTATTAGCATTGACTCCAAACCACTGGATTCTAATACAAAATTAACTTTCTTGCCGGAACCTAGCCTATTTCACAACACTTTAATTTCCTCGTAAAGGGATTAGCTATTAGCACACTAAATCAATCCAATTTAGTGTGCTAATGTCTTCCCAGCACTTTAATTCCCTCAGAAAGGGGGAAAGTCCATTTCAATAGCTTTTCATCACAACGTTTCGATTCTTTCAAGGAATCATTGACAGGGGATTAATCGAAATATTAATAATAGTTCGCCCAATAATGTCTTCAGTAAGTCGTCTTTCATGATTAGACATTTAGAGCCTCGTGATGATCACTAAATTCTAATGCCAAGACTGCCATTTCTTAGTTTATGAATGATCCGCTTCCATATATCATTGATGTCGGTCCCAACATCACCATTTAGATTGTTTGGATGTTTTGCAATCTCCTAAGCTTCTCTCATTTTCCTTTGAATATAATGGTCCTTTATTATGATATCTGGTGCCCAGTTTTTTCAAAATGCCCCGCTAATGCAGATTTCTTGATGTGATTGTGCCTAACGTTGGCACAATGCTCTCTGAGCCTCAGCTGATCTGAGTGTCCTGTTTCTCCAATATAATATTTTCTGCAAGAGCAAGGAATAGCATAGATAGCTCCATGATTTTTAGGATCTGTAGGGCCTTTTGCGAAAATAAGCTTTCAAAATAGAAAAATGGAAAAATGGAGCTTCCCAAGAATACTGCAAGTACCTTTAATGCATTAAATTCTTAAAACATCCCTATCATGGAATCTAAACGTGCAACCAGATAATCAATAGCTTCTTACCAGAGGACAGCTGCCAGTAGCACCCCCCAACTCTTGCAAGAACCCATCAGGCACCCCATCATCGAAGATAAGAATCTAACAGAACGGATTAAACGATGATGTTTTGATAAGAATTCTGAAATATACCTGCCTTCTGACTGCTGCCTTGCTTTGAAGTTCAAGTGAATTGAGAGCTGTTGAATTTGAACCATCTGGACCCCACAATGTGCTCTGCTAATTTGTGAAGTTCAATGTACAGTATTACATCCTGCAAATATAAAAGATAAATTATTTCTGGCATTCAAGTTACTAGAATCATGCATTAACCAACTTCTACAAAAGATATCCAAGTGGAAACTGTCTCCAATGATTGGGATTCACTTTGAGGCTAAAATCAAAAGTTCTATAGAAAACTTATCAGTGTACAGTATTACATCCTGCAAATATAAAAGATAAATTATTTCTGGCATTCAGGTTACTAGAATCATGCATTAACCAACTTCTACAAAAGATATCCATGTGCAAACTGTCTCCAATGATTGGGATTCACTTTGAGGCTAAAATCAAAAGTTCTGTAGAAAACTTATCAGCTGGTGTGGACCTACGTGTCTTCAAAAATAATTTCCAAGAGAAAATGTAGTAAATGTTCCACATGGAAAATCGATGAAATGTTAAAGTCAAGACAAGAAGCAAAATTAACTGATGGATCGAACTACAGAGGAGAAAGATGTTACTCTTTGGAAACATAAAACAAGAACTACACATCACACACTAACCATCAAAGATCTTGACAGAAATATGAATGGCAGTGCCTGCAA
>LPNX010434803.1:97440-110950 GCA_001517045.1 Pseudotsuga menziesii
TTCACACTTGTGGGTCTGTATTTTGCTCTGTTTATCTTTGTTTCAGGTTAATATTTGGGGCTCTTATTTTGCTCTATTTTGTTAATGATAAAGCACAAGTTTATATTAATTTTAACTGCATTCTATTTCATCAATGTTTTGCAGCTTGGTATCAATCCAAAGCAGCTAGACAACGAAGCTCTTGCTTTAATCCTTTATCACATCGAGTCTTGGGGTCGATGTTTGCAAGGATCTACAACAATCCTCAAAACAAAGATGGTAATAGAAATTACATTTTATCCTCCTAGGCACTATAGGGTTAACTTTCTTATTAAATGTTAGTCTCTATCCAAGATATATTCTCTAGAAGGGATGCTTCACATTTGAAATTGCTGCAACTTGGTCAATTTAATCAGTCGAATTCCTTTGTGTTTGCCAATGATGTTGTTTTTCTTATTAATAGGATATGCTGGTTAGGCAATGATGGATACTGGACTACCTACTTATCTCTTCTTCACATTAATACTTGGGGTCTGTATTTTGCTCTGTTTAACTTTGCTTCATATTAATATCGGGGGTCAGTATTTTGTTATGTTCATGATAAAGCACAATTTTATATTAAGTTCAACTGTGTTCGATTTCATCAATGATATGCAGTTTCATATCAATCCAAAGGACCTAGACAATGAGGCTCTTGCTTTTACTCCTTTATCACATTGAGCCTTGTATCTTTGTTGGGATCTATGTTTGTGAGGACATATCACAATTCTCAATAAAGATGAAATCCAATTTCATCTGCAAAAGATATTTACAGTTTTGGGCTTCGTGGAAGTGACATTGAAACTGAAAACCCATCTCGGCCGCAAAAGATACCACAGATATCAATCTCGTCTGCAGAAGATATTACAGTTTTGAGCTCCGGAGAAGTTTATGACACTAAAACTATGTATCATTTAGTTGGAGCTGGACCAGGAAAAAGAATCCTCTGGGAAACATCCATCTATGGGTCCATTAGGTAGTTCTTTTACTCAGCTTCTTGCTTTTTTGTTTTTCTTGTATATATAATTGTAGACTAAGCTTGCCTCTGGTTCAGGAATCCAAAAGTATCTGCTCAAAACCTTCTTCAATGGACATTGGGTTCACAATGAAAGTGCCAGCCATCAACAAATCAGGAACAGAAAATAAACCTATATTACTGTTACAGCCATCTATGGCTCCATAAGGTAGTTCTTTTGACTCGGCTTCTTGCTTTTTTTGTTTTCCCTAGATATATAATTGTTGACTAAGCTTGCCCTAGATATCAAGCAAGAACAGAAAAATAAACCTATATTATTGTTATAGAAGAAATCTTTGGTGTTGAGAAATGATATATCGGCCCATTGCAGCCGATGTGGCCGTTACAGACATCTATGGCTCCATAAGGTAGTTCTTTTGACTCGGCTTCTTGCTTTTTTTGTTTTCCCTATATATATAATTGTTGACTAAGCTTGCCTCTGGTTCAGGAATTCCAGAAGCATCTGCTCAAAACCTTCTTCAATGGACATTAAGTTCACAATGGAATTGTCAGCCATCAACAAAGCAAGAACAGAAAAATAAACCTATATTATTGTTATATCAGAAATCTTTGGTGTTGAGAAGTGATATATCAGCCCATTGCAGCCGATGTGGTATTCCACTATGCAGCGTTCATCAATTTCTCAAGCTTTTCATGCATCAATGCCTACTCCAACCCATACAGTTGCTTAGTAGACTGCACAACTGCCACATCTATCCCCCCTCTAAAGGTGGAAATCAGTGTCCAATTCCATTGTTTCCTCCAGGGATTATACCAGGAATGTTTTGGAAAAGGCCAAATGGGAAGTGGCTGCCTTTTTACCCTTTGAGCCCTCTGCATATCCGATAGTGATTCCTTCACTTTCATATTTCCTTGAAAGAGGTTCACAACAAGTTTCCAATTTAATCCTTTTGAGTCAGACAACTTTTTCTGGTGCAATAGAGGATGAAGAAAGCGATCCAACCAAGTTGTACAGGTGGTGATTGTATTCCACTGCTACTTCTTGATATCCAGGTTGTGATGCAGATACTGTCACACTTCCTGATGGAAGCCAAATTCAACTAGTACGGAAGGTTGGGTAGTGGAGCTACTGTTGATCCTAATGAAGTGAAGCCAGTGTCATGATGTTTATACTTCATACAGGGAGCAAAGGAGATCATTATACTTCATACAGGGAGCAAAGGAGATCATTATACTTCATACAGGAAGCAAAGGATATCAAGCTATATACATCAATAAGTGCCAGAGGATCAGCAAGGTACATGAAGGTTGGGCATTGGAGTTACTGCTGATCCTAGTTGAGTGAGCCAAGATCAACTTAGTACAGGAAGGTTGTCAGTATTATGATGTTTATACCTCATACATGAGATAAAGCTATAATACATCAACGAGTGAACCAGTATTATGATGTTTATACCTCATACATGAGATCAAGCTATAATACATCAATGAGTGTATTTGAATAACAGGAAGCATTATGATGTTATCGAGGGAGAGATCCAGCTATGAGTGCCAAAGCTTCAGTAGGATGGTTGACACTCCTTTTCACTGTTATTTGCATATTGCTGTTGAATGTTCTGTAATGCTAAGTGACATCAACTTTTTGTAAAGCATCACTTGTGAAGCTCATCATTTCTAACAGTTAAACAGTTGTACAATGTAAACAGAAAATTACACAAATTTCTGAAATATAAAATGGTTAAGAATTCTTGGTAGAAGAGCATCATTCAATGTAGAGGTGCTATTGTAGCTTTTCATTAGAAAGCACCTTATATATGCTTTTATTTTGACTTGACTTTATGTGTCTACAAATTAAGAACACATTTAAACACATTTAAATTAATGAGATTAGTTGCTTTGGAAATTGCATCTCAGACTGACTTTATGTGTCTACAAAATATGCTTTTATTTTGACTTGACTTTTTGTCTACAAATTAAGACTTTTATTTTGACTTGACTTTATGTGTCTACAAATTAAGAACACATATAAATTATTGAGATTAGTTGCTTTGTAAATTGTATCTTAGACTGACTTTATGTCTACAAAATATGCTTTTATTTTGACTTGACTTTATGTGTCTACAAATTAAGAACACATTTAAATTATTGAGATTAGTTGCTTTGTAAATTGCATCTTAGACTGACTTTATGTGTCTACAAATTAAGAAACATTTAAATTTTTGAGATTAGTTGCTTTGTAAATTGTATCTTAGAAGTGAAAACATTTTGGCTTGAAAGATCTCAAACAAATTCCAGCATCAAAGAAGTGACATAATACTAAATGTGTTTTTAATGTGTGTAGTTGGAAATGGTCAGTTTTTTTTTTTTGCCTTTAAAGATCTCCAAATTCTAGTATTAAAAAAAGTGACATAATACTAAATGTGTTCTCAATATGGGTTAGTTGGAAATGTTCTGTTTTTTTCACTCCAAAACTTGATGATTTATTAAATAATATAATTTTGTGAGTTGGCACAAATTTTTACCAAGGTTTAAATGGCACTTTGAAAGTTGCATTTTTTTCATTTAAACAAATTAAAGTACAGTTAATTTTCTATGTATATTTGTTGAAAATATCTTAAATGCCTTCATTATTAAGTAACATAAAACAAGATTTATTAAATAACATAAACAAGATTTATTAAATAACATATTAAATAACTTAAAACAAGATTTATTAAATGATATTATTAAATAACGTAAAACAAAATTTAATGGCACAAAACAGGGTTTTAAAAATATGTACTATCAAGTTATTAGTGGATATTTGAACTGGTGAACTGGTTCTTGACGACTGAAGAAACTAAACCTTCGAGTGGATATTTGAATTGGTTCTTGATGGATGAAGAAACTATAACCTTCAAGAATTTGTGGGCTTATATTTAAATTTTGACTGAGTTGGTTCTCCAATATAGTAACTAGGCTATGTATTTATTGGCATGATGTTTTTTTATTTGTATTAAACCCATCACTTTATAATTATAGTAGTTTCAGTAGCTTTATAATTACATTAGTTGCAGTAGATCATAGAATATGAATTAAAGGATTCTTTTACCTTCGGCCAGATATAACAGTGAGCGTTAAACCTTCATGAGACATTATCCTAGGTGCATGCACCATCTATTTTAAAGTATTCATTCTTCTATGTATGCTCCCCGAGGTCATCGAGGGCGACCACATATTTATCCATTGAATATCTATTTAGATATTTATATTCTCATACATCTACCTAACAATGAAAAATAATGGAAAACCAAAGGAAAAGCTAGAGAATTTTATAAAGCGTGTTCAAATAATTTTACATTATTGTAAGGCCGTTGTTTGTCCAAATCAGTGTATTAAACAATGAAAAATAATGGAAAACCAAAGGAGAAGCTAGAGAATTTAGCAATGATTCTTAGTCTTTCAGGGTAAAATTTAAAACGTGAAACGATATGTAGTTTACCTTTAACACTCTACCAAGTGAAACCTGTTGATCCACCACATCAAAACAAGCATATGAATGCACATCTCTTCCATTATTGGTGCTCCTAATTTCGTCAATAGAGTCCTAGAGCTCAATTTTTATAAATCCTTTTTCTTTGCTAAGCTATAAATGGTGCTACCACCAAAGGAAGATACCAATAGAATGAGTTTGTGAACCAAACAATGGGTTCTTGTCTTTGATCTAATTAATTTAGCGGCCTTTAATATCTTTGATCAAATTATGGTCATGAGTTTGATTTCTGTCAAGTGTTTATGAAATATTGATGAGTTTTCTTTGCATGTGAAAATTAGCTCCATATTGACTTGGAAAAGTACAAACTAGACCTCAAATTATTTGGAGTTGGAGTTGTTAATATACAGTTTGGAGTTGGAGTTGTTAATAAATGTATACTTTTACAGTGATATTAATTGGAGTTGGAGTTGTTAATAACTGTATACTTTTACAATGATATGATACTTGATTCGTGGAAATTTCAAGCAAAGTTCACTCCAATATTCCATGGTTGTCTCCATTTTTTCACTCTTTTAATCTATAAAGGTGGAGATGTAAGGTTAAATCCTTTGTCTTTCTCAAGGGTTTAAATAATAATTTATTTATAAGGTCATGACCATGCTAGACACCAAATTCATGAGTGATTGCTTTCATCTATAGAAGTGTACATATTATAGATCCTTTTGGATTTGACTTTCAAGAAGAAAACTCATGTCCTCGGCATTGTTAGATCTTTTCAAGTTGTAAGGCTTGGCTTACATATGTTCTTTACTAGCAGCAGGGATCTATTGTTTTGAAAAGCAATGATTATGAGTTAAAATGTATGGACTTTGGACTTTGATTCTCAGACATCCTATGGAACCAGGGTTAAAATTTGTTTTTTGGTTATTCTTAAATCTCAGTAAGCTTTTGGGTTTTGGAGAAAAATAAATGTTATTGTAGATGCAAGGTTTCTATCCACCAACAAATGCCATTAGAGATGTAGGGTGTCTAGTTATTGGTGGTTCAATGTTTTTATCAACTGCCTTATCTCCTATGTGCAAAGTTGTGAGTTCACTGAGTTTGGGTCAATCTTTTTCCTAAGTTTAATTGCAAGCAGAAATTTTGACTAGATTTTTCATTGAAAAATCTCTTGGAAGAATCCCAAATAAGTTTAATTGGAAGCAGAAACTTCGACTACATTTACATTGAAAAAGCTCATGGAAGAATCCCAAACAAGTTTAATTGCAAGCGGAAACTTTGACTACATTTACATTGAAAAAGCTCATGGAAGAATCCCAAATATTCATGGGAAGTTCGGGGTTGAAAAATTGTCACTTAGTATTTTTTGCAAGGTGATACCAAATGACTACTTAGATCATATGGTGACTTTGCTAAAGATTAAAAATCGAACAACTAGTTTTAATGATGTCCATGAAGAGCCTCGATCGACTTGAAGTTTTATAAGATTAGATAAATGAATGGAAAACAAGGAGAGACCATATTCAAATCAAAACACTATCAAGGTTGAGCAGAATGAAGAGGTCCTGAAGGAAATTGTGTGAGGGAGATGAGTAAGAGCAAGATGGAAAGGATATGACAAATGAGGATAGTGGTGCAACCAACAAAAGGAAAGTTGTGAAAGGAACTTCATAAACGGGAGTTGTGAGAAAGCAATGTACATCCTCCTCATGCACATATGTTATGGAATAAATCAAGTTTTAAATAAAGAGAAGCTTTCATGTTGCACAATAGTCATGGAATAAAAGAGCTTGAACAAAGAGGAGATTGAAACACGGTTATTTAAAATAAAATCTCTACCCAAGTGTTTTAAGTATGAAATTTAAATATATATTTTTACATCAACAAAATAAAAATACAATTTAAAAAAAAACACAATTCAACATGGTTTAGTATAAAGACGAGATTGAGTAAACAAGTAAGAAAAAAATCTTCTATTTAACAAATTTAATTGTCACTCTCAAAAAGATCTCCTAGGTTTTATTGTTAATGGAAATTTTGCTTCTATTTTGATAATGCTGGAATGTTTTTCATTTTGTTTTGTTTTTGAAGTATAAAATTCGATATGTTCCTAAAAAATGGACAAAGAACACGGTAATGTATACAAAAATTATAACACTAGCACAACCACAAGTAAAGTCGTTGGTGAACGTCGATAGGCCTAGCCAACCACTTAGTTTTGTGGAGATGGGTGACTCTTAAGGGTGACTCTTAAATAAAGAGTAAAACATTAAACTAATTACTAGATCATTATAGTTATCCATTTATAGTGTAATATAAATATTAAACTAATTAATATAAACATAAAATAATTACTATTTAATAAAAAACTATTATTGTTACTAATTTCTTTGCTTATTTAAATCTTATTCAAGATGCATTTAAACAAAACAAGATACAATGACCATGAAATGAATCCTTGTTGCGTTACATATTTAATAAATGCCTATCCACGTAACTAAGTAATATTAAGAAAAGTCTTACCATCAAATTATATTAAGAAATTTAGGTATTGAAGCCATTTCACCTTTTTACTAAGTCAAAAGAGATCATTTGATAAAAGTAAAGTCTTAACATCAAATTATATTAGGAAATTTAGGTATTGAAGTAATTTCACCTTTTTACTAAGTCAAAAGACATTATTTGATAAAAGTAATCGTCAAGACTTTCAAAATTTTTGTCTCACCCTATCTAAAATTAAAAATTCGATAGAGGTCACCAATGGTTTCTAAAATTGTATGGTTTTAAGGAAATCCCTAAAAATAACAATGAAAATGAGAATAACAGTTTCTAAAATGGTATGGCTTTAAGGAAATCCCTAAAAATAACAATGAAAATGATAATAATTTTTTCAAGAGTATAAAATTACATCCAACTTGTTATAATTGAAATTTGCTTTATAAAAAGTGATATCTTATTATATTATATTAAAATAACATATTTTTCTTAAAATAATATATCTTTAATTTTAAATTAATAAACTCTATAATTTTTGTTTATTTCTAAAATATTTATATATGTTTAATTTTAAATTGATATATTGTTAATTTTTTTAATTTTTATCATATAAAATTAAAATTATATATCAAAATATATATTTAAGTGTATTTCGTAAAAAAGGGCCATATCCAATCTGTTCATAAAGAAACAAAGAAGAGAACAAACCGCGTATATACATGCTAATGTAAGGTGTGTAGTTAATTAATAATGTTTCTAAACAACTTCCAAAAAATTTATTCATATATTTAATTATTAATTTATTGATTAATTATTAATTTATTGAAATATGTTTAATTATTAAAAATATGTTTTAATTTTAATAAAATTGTGATATACACTCATTTTAATTTTAAAATATTTTAGAAAATTATAACATTCTACTATTTTGAGTTTCAATTATTTGACCTCAACCTCAAATGTTAGAAGAAATGGGTCTATTACATGACAAGCCTCCCTTATTACTTTTGGATTTCATTGCTCCTAAACCTTTTCCTCCTATACATCACATGGAACAAACCGTTTCCTCCTATACATCACCCCATGTGAAGTTGAGGGTTTTTCATGCTTCAGCATAGACTACATGATTTGTTGAGTCTATTCTACTTTATTTAATTAGTACATTTTGCTTTTTATACGAGGCACTCCATCTTTGAAATGACATCACTATACTCAACACTCCCATTGACCTACTTTTGTGGTCAAAATTAATAAATTTATATTACCTTTTTTTCGAAGTTCACTGAACTTAGCCCTTTGTCTAGCACCATCAAGAAGGTATGGAAACAAGTTACAATGACAATGCTATTTCATTTTGTGAAGAAAAGATATGAATGTGGGTAAATCTGATTATAAGTTTCTTCCACTTTTCATTGGAAGTCATGTTACGATTGCTAAGTGTATTATACAGATCCAAAACCAAGTAGAGAAAGTGCAAATAGCACTTGACTCCCTAAAAATACCAAATATTCAACTGATCCAAAACCAAGTAGAGAAAATGCAAATAGCACTTGATTCCCTAAAAAAACCAAATATTCAACTGTTGCTTGCATTGTGAGTAACAATTTGAAATAGACCCTAATGATAATCCTTTTGCCATGCTTACCCATCTGCATTGTTATGTCATGTTTAATGCATTTTTGTTTGTTCTATTTAATGGTTTCAAACTCTTTCAATTTTTTGAGGATCCTTTTATAAGTACATGTACATCTTTCTAATGTATTGTTATGTCATGTTTAATGCATTTTTGTTTGTTCTATTTAGTGGTTTCAAACTCTTTCAATTTTTTGAGGATCCTTTTATAAGTACATGTACATCTTTCTAAGAGATGCTTGTCTTCATATTAGTATAGAATTTAAATCCATCTTAAACCAACTAGGATTTATCAAACACTTAGGGATCAAATTTTTCATATTGTCACTCTCCATTAAGAAAGATGTACTTCCATACCATACTAATGTTCCAATCTCATATTTATAGCTGTTATTAAATTATGAGATCAATATTTAAAATTATAAAAAACAAATTTATCTATTTCCTCACATTTGTGCTGAATTGAGATATAAGTGTAAGAGGCTAAAGCATAGAGATCTTAATATTTGATAATCATAAATCTCAAAGCTTATGGGTAAAGAAAATGTCAAAGACCAGTCTTCTTAGATGACCAATGATAAAATGATAGTGACCAGTCTTTTTAGGTGATTGGGAACATGATTCTAGATAGGCACATTCTACCTTCACTATTAAAGTTTGTATAGAATGTGCTTCTTGTAAATCTAACGTGGAAAGAAGGTGTCAAGAAACCGTTGCCATATGTCACCATCAAATGATTAGTACATTTGTACAAGTTGTCAAGAAACCCTTGCCATATGTCACCATCAAATGATTAGTACATATGTGCTTTGGCTTTATCATATCGGTATGCAAAGGAAACCTTGATAATATAAGTGATTTTTCCCTAGTAGACAGGTATGTCTATCTAAAAGACTAAAACACAGGTATGTCTATCTACAAGACTAAAACAAATAAGACAAACCATAATATTAAGAAAACAATGTATTTCTTGCAATGCAACAATTTCCTAAAATTCCAGGTATGTCTATCTACAAGACTAAAACAAACGAGACAAACCATAATATTAAGAAAACAATGTATTTCTTGCAATGCAATCATTTCCTAAAATCCCATCTGCTTTAAAATGCAATGCATGATCTACCCAACCTGTAAATCTGCAATGCTCTTTCAAGTAAATCTGCAATGCTCTTTCAAGTGCTCCACAGCTCTTTGATAATATTAGGTGATGATTCGGCATTAGCTTCTCAAGAAATATCAACATAAGAGAGCCATTGCCAACATAACATCCAGTTTGAAGGATTTGGGTAAACGCTCCTGCAAAAGCTTTTTGTCCAGCTTGAATCTTGATTACTAACATTTTATTTCCTTCTAAAGTTTCACATCTTTTTGTCCAGCCTGAATCTTGATTACTAACATTTTATTTCCTTGTAAATATAAGTAAATAAGGGAAGGATTCATTCTGTAGATGCACTTCCAACCTTATGCGCACCAGTATAATCACTCTTTGAGTGAATTGGAGCTAGTTGAATTTCCTGCAAAAGTTACTGCTCAGATTTGTTCATGTAAATTCCAGGTTACAACATTCACAATTTTGAAGTTATAATAGTCAAATTAATGTGAAACAAAATCGTGAACTAGGAATATGCCACTTTGTTTTTTCTTAGTAAACTAGCAATTAAAAAAGCATTACAAAGACTACAATCACAAGGAAGGGAGGCCAATATCCAGAACTTCAGTCTGTCGCCAAATTCTCTAAAGCAAACTTCTGCATATGCTTTAAAATCAGGCCGTTCATTCTTTTGGTACTGAACAGATTGTGAACTATAGTCTATCCATCGTACAATGAAATAGAAGAGAGTTACATCCGCCATTAGCAAAGTTTGTTGTATTATTGAATGGAAAGGAATGGATCGAGAATTTTCCCAGCGATGTAAGTCAAATATATTACCATTGCGGCTCGTTAATAAGATTACTGTAATGTAGAATTGCAGCTCCTTAGGATTGATGGCACCCCTTCCATCTGCAAAAACGCATCCGGTAAAGTTGAGAGAATTCTATTAATAATATACTTGTAAATTTATACGAAAATTTTGTTTGTCTGAGTGTTACCAGGTATTAGCCCAGACCTATAACTGGTTTCTGAATCAATATACAACACAGACTGTAAATCTTACCTATATTTGGTTCAGATGTCAGTTTGAAGTTTCGTCTCGGCATAGTTTAACACTATTTCGTTTGCTTGCTTTTACAGAAATCCATTTATTTTGGCATCGATGGCATCAAGAGTCCATAGCGTACGTTTGGAAACGATGGAGAAGTAGGAGGGTTCTATGTTCATCTCAGAACAACATCCAGAGTCCACAGAAATCGATGGAGAACGGGTCGTTTGTATCACGAGCAGAAGCAGAACAACGAATGCCCGTTTCCACGTGGCACTATAAACCAAGCTGGATGGGCCAAGTGGCGTATGGAGAGATGCCAAGTGGTGTACGGTAAGATCTGATCAGATGACTATGGGTGTACGGAGAGATGCCAAGTGGTGTACGGAAAGATCCGATCGGATGACTATGGGCGTACGGAAAGCCTTGGAGAGCCTTTGGATGGCTGCCCAGTGTCATCTTCCCACTCCTGAGATTTGACCGTTGGATGTCCGTCACGTGTCACCTCTTCGCTTGTCAGATTTGGCCGTTGGATGTTTGCCACGTGTCACCTCCTCACTCGTCGGACTTGGCCGTCGGATGGCCGGCAAGTGGCACTTCTCCAACCCTTAGACTCGGTCGTCGGATGGCCGGCAAGTGGCACTTCTTCAGCCCTCCGATTTAGCCGTTGGATGGCCTCCAAGTGGAATTTCTTCAGCCCTCAGATCTGCCCATTGGATGGATGCCAAGTGGCACCTCTTTAGCCCTCAAATATGGCTGTCGGATGGCCGCCAAGTGGCAACTCTTTAGTCCTCCGATTTGGCTGTCAGATGGCTGCCAAGTGGCAGCTCTTCAGCCCTCCGATTTCGCCATTGGATGGAGTCCAAGTGGAAGCTCTTCAGATGTGCCACTTGCCGGCCATCCGACGGCCGAGTCTGACGAGTGAGGAGGTGACATGTGGCGAACATCCGACAGCCAAATCTGACAAGCAAAGAGGTGACACGTGGCGGACATCCAACGGCCAAATCTCAGGAGCGAGGAGATGACACTTGGCAATGATCCGATGGCCGAATCTGAAAGCTGAAGAGGTGCCAGATCCAAGGGCCTTGGTTACACCGCTTGGCAGCCATCCAACGGCTCTCCAACGCTTTCCGTACGCCCATATTCATCCGATGGCGTTTTCCGTACACCACCTGGCATCTGTCCGTACGACAGTTGGCCACAATCCAGGGCTCTCCGTAGGCCACTTGGTCCATCAGGCTTGGTGTATAGTGCCACGTGGAAATGGGCATTCGTCGTTCTGCTTCTGCTCGCGATACAAACAACCCGTTCTTTCAGTGGACTCTGGATGTCGTTCTGAGATGAACATAGAACCCTCCTACTTCTCCATCGTTTCCAAAATAAATGGATTTCTGTAATGCCAAAATAAATGGATTTAAAGAATTTCTGTAATGGATGCAATAAATGGATCAATGCAGGATACCCAAATTGCCTCCACAGGATTGGAGAGTCCCGCTGAGCGTGAGCGATGGATACCCAAATCAAATCAACTGTAGAAGCAAGCAGACGAAATGGTGTTAAACTATGCCGAGACGAAACTTCAAACTGACATCTGAACCAAATATAGGTAAGATTTACAGTCTCTGTTGTATATTGATTCAGAAACCGGTTATAGGTCTGGGCTAATACCTGGTAACACTCAGACAAACAATTATTTCATATAAATTTACAAGTATATTATTAATAGAATTCTCTCAACTTTACCGGATGAGTTTTTGCAGATGGAAGGGGTTCCATCAATCCTAAGAGCTGCAATCCTACATTACAATCCTACATTACAATAATCTTATTAACGAGCTTATCCGCAATGGTAATATATTTGACTTACATCGCTGGGAAAATTCTCGATCCATTCCTTTCCATTCAGTAATACAACAAACTGTGCTAATGCAATCTTTGCAATGCACCGATTCCTGGGTTACGAATTTCGCAGGTATTGAACCACATATCAGGTTATATCACTTTGATTTACCCCCCGAGTTTGGAAGATGCCTATGGCGGATGGCTCAGTCCCCAAATAGTTTATGCAACTCTCTTCTATTCATTGTACTATAGTTCCTCGCTGTCTCTGTCAAGTTGCTACATTGTATAGTTCCTCGCTTAAATTCACCAAGATTTTGTGTCAAATTTCAAGGTATCTTGGTAGAAATAAAACCAATAGTATGAATTGGTTTATGGGAAAGACCGAGGATAAATAGTAATATAATGAAATACTAAATTTAGAGCAGTGAAATTCAGGCATTTACCAGAGAATATAAATCCAGGAAACACTAGGAAGAGTTTTTACAATTAAATCCTTGACCGCAAGATACGTTTATTCTCAGGAATTGAAGAAATTGGAGTTTTCACTATTCTCAGGATAAGGAATTGGAGTTTTCACTAATGTCGTCTTGCCACCAGCTGACCTGATATAATACAATCTGAATTTTGTGTCCCAACCTGTAAACGAAAAGGCGTGATTGATTTAAAAGCTGGCTATTTCTATTTCTATTGATTTAAAAGAGAAGAGAATATTAATTAAGCTTACTGGAGGAGTTTCACCTCGCCTCAGCATCTCAACTATCTCAACAACACACTTTGTTGGAACATCCTCCTGTACAAAGTGTACTGTTACATGAAAAACAGTAACACCTACCATGGAAAAGTTCATTGCAATAAACATCAAAACATTATCGGAATTACATAATCCTAATTTTGAGGATGCTATATAGGCATAATGATAATAAGTTATAA
>LPNX010434820.1:0-33555 GCA_001517045.1 Pseudotsuga menziesii
CTGACTGATAGAACATCAAGAGAAGAACAAATCCATGATAAAGTCAAGTTCTTTATTCAAACACACTCATAAAGACATTTTAAACTAGTGGAATCTCCACAATTTATTGGCACTAGGTTCAATAAGATATTGACATATTTGGATATTCCTATTGAGGAATACTTTCCTCCACCCTTAGCTTGCATGATCTTTGGACTCGCCCTTGTAGTCTTTGACAAAGTCAAGGAATACAATAAAGAAGCAACCTAACCTCTAAGAAAGGTAGTCAAGGTTGAGGGAGCAACACTACAACAAAATGGGGCAATAACACCATATTTTGCTTCTCTTTTTAATGTAATTTTTTTCAACATTGGCCTCATCAGTGGGCACTAAATATGGCGGTACATGACATTTTGAATTTACATCGAATTATGTGCAGATTTTAGCACTAAGTTTGTTTTGCGCCTTATTTAGCGTTAGGTTTGTCTTCCCTATTACTATTGGGTAAGACTTCTGAGTTTGCTTCCATTTTGACTTCCTTGTTAGCGCAAATTGGTGCTTCTTGTAGCGTTAAGTTTTGATTCCTTTTAGTGCCAGGTTGTACTTCCTTTTAAACACCAGGTTTTGCATCCATTTTTGCTTCCTTTTCTGCTTCTCATATTGCTTCCTTATATCTTCCTTTTTTGCGTCTAAAAATGATTCCATTATAGCTTCCATTTTGCTTCTGGTATTGCTTCCATTATAGCTTCCATTTTTCTTCTTGTATTGCTTCCATTATAGCTTCCATGTTTCCTTCTGATGTGATGTTGGGTTTTTCTTCTTATTTTGCATCGAATTTTGCTTCTTATTTAGTGCCTGGTTTCACTTCCTTTTTAGCACCACGGGTTGGTTCTTTTTAGTGTTGGTTTTTACTTCCTTTTTAACGTCAGTTTTGCTTCCAATATGATTTCCATTATTCCTTCCTTTTTTGCTTCTAGTATTACTTCCCTTATAGATTCCATTTTTGCTTCCAATATTGAATCCATTATAGCTTCCATTTTTTTCTTTTGGTATTGCTTCCATTATAGCTTCCATGTTTGCTTCCTATGTGATGTCTGTTTTTTCATCGTAATTGACACTGAATTTTCCTTCTGTTGCAGCTGCAACTATTTTCCCGAATTTTTTAAAATTTTGGACCCTCCTTTTTTATCTTATTTTGCTTGGGATTGTTTGGATTCCTGATTTCTGTCTTTCCTCTACTACAGAATTTTGAATCTTTTTTGAGTTTGAATTTGGGTAAATTGTCTCCTTCATTTCGGAAGTTGGATGATCTAAATCTACCTTTGTCTAGCCAAAGATTTTAATTATGGAGTTTGTTTATTTTTTAACTTTTGCTCTGTCAATGTTTTGTTTTAGCACTATCGGAAGTCAGTTGAAGTTTGATTCAGAACTTTAATTATCCATGCAGCTGCCGTTGGGGAGGACAGATAGAGAACCGACCGATGGACAGTTCTTACTTTCTCTGATGCATGATTTTATTGGTTCAAACCTTTTGGCTTTGTGATGATATATTTTTGTTTTTAGTTGTCGAAAGTTTTTTGAACAATGAATCGGCGCCGTAGTTCTTTACATGACCATCGTTGCGGAAGCCAACTAATGAACGTTTCGATGGATTAGTGCTTATCCTCACCGATTCCATGGTTTATTGATTTTTATTATTTTTGTTTCTTCGCTATCGGAACGATTTATGACTTTGATCGGAAGCCGTAGTCTGATTGCTTTCTGCCGTTGCGGCTTTTCCAACGAACTATTTGTCGACGCATTATTCTTAGTTCTTCCGACCTCCGATGCATGGATGAGAGTTTTTAATGCTTTATTTTGCCGATGTTTTATTTCACCCCGGAACCCGTAGTCTATTCGGTCTTCGTCGTTGCGGCGGCTTAGTGGACTAACTGACCGATGTATAGAGTTTCCGTTCGCCGATGAGGATTTTGTCAGCCCGATGCTTAGCATTTCTTGCTTTCGATTGCCGGTAATTTTTTTTCTCGCCAATTCTTTTTGGTGTGCTTTTACTCTATGTTATGGAATGGAGGAGTTTTCCCACAGGTGCTGGTCGAGTCAGGGTTTTCTGAGAGCAAGAGTGTAGTTTGGGATTTGGTGTTTTGAGGAGTAGAGGTTACATCGTTTGGTTCATGCTTTCATCGGAGGGTTTCAAGTTAGTCCAGATGCGGCCTGGATTGAGATAAAGAGTCTGTTATATTGGGATGGTGATTTTAGTTGGACAGCGGGCTTACAGGATTTTCAAACCCAGCTTGCAGGATTTTCTTTGCCTTATCTTTTCGTGCATTAATAATTGTTGTAGTTTATTTTACAGAATGCATGTATTGATACAGTTTGTGTCACGTTGTTAAACACTAAATGGTCTAAAATCTGTTATTTTCATGATAGGGCGATTGCTACAAAGAAGATATATCTAAAAGACAAAGCAGAAGGGAGGCAGCAAAGAAAGACGAAGATGGAGCATAAAGAAGCAGAGATAGAAAAGGAAGGAGAAAGTGCAGGTCTGAGATCAACAGGATCTCAAAAGACCAATGGATTACTGAGCAGAATCAATAGCAACAGAGGCCCGAGTTTTGGAAAATTTCATTAGTTACCAAGCTGGTCCCTTTTATAAAGTGCTCTTAAATATTAATCTGAAATGTAACGTATTGTATAAATCATGAGCATTCACTAAAAGACAAAATTCTAGGACTGAACGGTTGGGGGAAGCCCAAAGGTCACCGAGGGGCAACCTGAGAGTTTTGCTTGTAGTATAAGTATAGGAGAGTTAGATAGAAGAAAGGACTTTTTCCCATATAGATTTGTGAGAGTATGTTGTAAGAAGAACTATTTCCTTTTGCAATAAAGAAATTACAAGTTTCCTGTTGGAGAAAGCTTTGTGGAAGGTTTCAAATGTTGTGCTATGGATTTGTTGAATGTGAACTATTTCGTTTTTAGCTATTATTCATTAACTATGAGATCGTTCTAACTCTTTGAACCTATGTTCTTGTTATGAATGTGCTCTAGTTTATTCTATGAAATTTCCATTGTGAGTAATGAATGTTGTTCATAAACAATTAGCTATCTGGTTGTTCATATATCTATAAATGTTCATGTGTTTTGAAATAAGTAATAGCTATCTATGATTTTTCTTAATGCATGCACAAAATACATTACTCATTGATGAATAATAATCTTGCTTCCTAGGGATAGGTTAGATAGTTAGTTTTAGTTTTTCTTGCTGTGTGTGGTTTAGATGCGAGAGAGTTAAGACGAGAGGTAAGAACCTGCGCATCACATTGTGACTATTCGTCGTATTCTCTATCAATCTGCATTTTTAGATAGGCACTTGCATCTCATACTTAAATTAAAAAAACTAAAAATACACATGGTGGATCGGGCCGTAACCGGTAAAACCCTTTATTTTTGTTACTTGACCTACGGTAGCCGGACCGTAAACCGGATGGATTCCCCATACCAAACAGTAACGGGCTATTTGAGAATGTTTACTGGGGAGAATCCCTAACTATTGTTACCTGTGATTTTCCAGGCCTCAACAGTTTTTAGCGGTAGAAGGAGGGTTGCCAGTGCATGGCTGGCCGAGGAAACCCATTTTCTCAAGATTATTCCACCGGTGACAATTCTGAAAGCAGTTTGTTTCTCAATCCAATTCCTGAAGAGAAGGGTAAAGAGCATCTGTATTCTGTCGACAATGAAGTAGTTAATGATCTGAGAAGACATACTAGGGCATATGTGAAGAAGATTGGAGGATTATCAATTATTCCTGTCTTACCCAGAAGAGAATATAAGAAGAAATACTGCCATATAATGGAAGACACAGTGTTGATTGGAGATTTTGAAGAACTGGTAGAAACAACCTTATAGGAATTTGTTCAACCTATGAATCAAGTGGGCCCAGATACACCTTAATGTTCACCTGTTCACACCCCTATTCATTCACCACCTCATTCTCCACCCAAAATCATGGCAAACGTGAATGCAAATCAGCCACCTGACCCACCGAATCCACCACCTACTTGGAGGGCTCGATCACCTTTAAACCTGCCCCCCCCCTTTGCATGAATTACCTCAGGATTTTGAGAAAATGTTGCCTAAGATTGACCCAAGCGAAAAGATTTTGGTAGATGATCATTTGCAAAGCTTTTACTTGGCTATAGAAGGACTAAGGGCTAGAGAACATGAAGATGTAGTTTGCAGATTGTTTCCACATACCTTGAAAGGAGCAGTAGCCTCATGGTATTTTTCTCTGCCTGCAAACTCAATCACAGACTGGGATACATTTGAAAGAATATTTAGAAGTAAGTATGCAGTCCAAAAATCTCATGCAGCATTAATGAAGGGGTTATGCGCTTTAAAGAAAGAAAGAAAAGAAAAAGTGCATAGTTTCACTCAAAGGTTTGCTGCTTATCTAAAGAATTTTTCTACAACTGATAAACCATCTGATAAAGTTCTGAGTGAATACTATACTTTAGCTCTGGGGCCTAACTTGGCTATGTTTGCTAAAATTTCATTCAAGCCTACATTGTCAGAAACTTATGAAGAAGCTGAAAGGGTAGAAGCTGAAAAAGAGAGCATAGAAGATTATCCTGAGCAGTCGAGGGAAAAAACTTTTGTTAAGAAAGTGTTGTTACTGACTAAGCCTAAGGATGAATAATCACATGACTTTGAAGGGATGGTAAAGATGATGCAGAAGCTATCCAACAGAGTGATCAATTTGGAAAAAGAAAAGGAGACTCATAAAGCATACAAGACTTACTATAAAAAGAGAGAAGACAACAATCAATCTAAACCTCCTCCACACAGTACTGCATCAATGAATCTAATTGAGGTAGGGATGGATAATTTTTGCACCTTTCATCAACAGCATCATTTTGAAAAAAATTGTCCTCAATGGATCAATTCAATGACATTAGTAATGAATCAGCTGTTGGACTCCAAACTAACAGAAGCTAATGATGAGGAGGAAAAGGGTAATAAATCCACAGGAAAACAAGAGGATGATGCTCTGGTTTTATGGGACCATGTCTCACTCTTTGATACAGATGAGGAAGTTTCATGGAAACAGGAAGAAAAATCAGAAACAAACGTGACAACAAGAAGTCAAGGTTTGATAAAAGAGGACAGATCAATACTCCTGAAAATCAAGAGACTTCAAAAGAATGCAAAGAAAATTCAGAAGAGCACCGCAACTGATAAAATACTTGAATTCACCATTACGAGTCAAAATCCAAAGAAAATCAACATACCTGTTAATCCTGTTGAAGAGAAGATTGACAATGTAAAAAAGAATCCTGAAGAACATAAGATGGAGTATAATGTTGTGGAAGATATTAAAAGGGCTAAGGAAAATATCTCATTGTTTGAAATGTGTAATCTGCCTCAACAGAAAGAAAAATTGTTAAAAGCACTCGAAGTACCAGAAGAAAAGCTTCCCACCGACAACCAACTTGAAGAAGAAGACATTGGTGAAGCAAGTGTGGGAGGTAGGTCTAAATACAAAACCCCACCGTTTCTCCTAACTTTTGAAATGTTCAATCATAATGTGCACAACTGTTTAGTAGACTTAGGGGCATCAGTGAATGTTATGCCACTTTCCATCTGCAAAAGAATAAATGGACAACCCAAACCATCTACCTGGCAGGTTATTCAGTTAGACAGAACAGCTGTGAAGGTAATTGGGGAAATGGAGGATGTCATGATTCGATTATCTTCAAATGAAAAGGTATGTCATGTCACGTCCCCATGCCTCCGACCAGCAAAGAGGACGCGACTACTAGCTTTATCAGGCCGGGCTAAGCGCCCATGAACATGTACAGGCTTAAAAATTACATAAACAGAATGCTTAAACATATGCATTGAACTTAAATATGCACAGCTATGATTATTTATCCTTGCACAGCGGAATCAACATGCATTTAAACAAGCATTCATTCACATGTTCATCAATTTCCTTAACAGTAAATTAAGATTGCAGAGGCAAAATAAACAAGATCACTTATCTTATAATGAACTCGATCCGCAACCAGCTACGTCACTGCAACGTTCCACCCAACCATAGGCCAGCGTGCTCCTTAATCTCTCAGCAGCGCTGCCACCCCCGAGCTCGGCATGATTCTCCAAGGAATAAGGGAACTAACAGGCTTACACATAGCCAAGATACACAAAACACATAGCCAAGCCAACAAAGTTGGGTTTATCAGGCCATTAAGGAGCGGATGAAGGCAATTTGCTAAGCTGGTGAGCTCATTACAGAGCCAAGAACACCTACACCAGAACTAGCCTGACCTCTAAGACACCCATCCACACCCAACACAAGGAATCAGTCCCTTCTCTGCTACACAGTCCCTCAGGCCCTGCATTCCCTTCCAGTGCTATTCAAGGGTGATGGAGAAGAAGGTCAGCCCTCTAATCTGTCTGTGTGGTTTCTAACACCAGGTTTATCAAGCAACCAAGACAAAATCCTTACTCCTCACATAGTCCAAAGACCAACCATTGCACTCAGGCAACCAATTTAGCTATTACAGCTTAAACAGGGAAAACGAATTCAACCCATCTTCAATAGTCCCCAAACGTAGCAGCAAAAACGACTCACAAAATGGGGGAAAACACACAGTCCTGAAACTTATCAGTGAGCACAACTCACAGCAGGGAAAAACACCCCAAATAGTCTGTGCGTGAGACCAATAGCAGGTGAGACAGCCAAAAACGTGAGTGGCCCTTCACAGCCATGGTAAAAACACATGAAGCTACAAAAAACGTGAATGGAAAATGCACCAGCAGCTCCCAAAACGTGAGGAAAATAGCCCAATCCCCAGCACTACAAAAATGACCTCCCATCCATGGGAAAAATGAAGCCAACAGCCAAAAACGTGGAATGAAAGACACAGGAAAAACTCCAGCTGCTCCCAAAAGCCCCAACGTGAAGGAGAATGGTGAGGAAAATGGAAAACGTGGATGCATAGCAGAATGGCATACGCTTTTGGAAATTTTCTTTACCAAGGAAGTCAGAACACGTTTTTCAAAAATGGGTCTCTGCCCAATTCGAATTTTTTTGCCCATACTCTTCCCATTCCATGCAATAACTAACACAACCACATTCTGGCAGAAATAAATGATTGGGGAAAAAGACAAGAAAGGTAGTTGACAGTTTGATGGGTTTTCTCATAGACATTTGGCTTTTCCCCATTGGCCCATAGGTTAAATATTTCACCCCCCCTTATCCTTAGGAAATCATGCCCCATTCAATTTAGTTTCCGCGACCGTAGCTGGTTGTGTTTATTTTTATTATAGATGCATATTTACATGATGCTGAAACTTAATATGTGCCGCATGCCCCGATATACCATCGGTGACAATTTAAATCCCAAAACATAGCACAACCGATCAACGGCGGGGCCTTGGCCTTTAGCTCCACACCATGATCATTACAATATATACATCATATACATCTAATGTAATGGGGTCAAAACCGGGGCATTACATGTCGGGTCATCGATATGGTAGTAGTAGACATACCTAAGGCTTATGGACTTGTTTTGAGTCGGGATTGGTCAGCAAAGCTAAATGGATATTTTGCATCAGATTGGTCACATATGTGGTTTCCTTATAAGGGAAGCCCCAATCAAATAAAAGTATTAAGAGAGCCCCACATGAAACACAATGTTACTCAGTTGGAGGGGAAGAATGAACCAGTGAATTCTGTGTTGGGAAATTACTTTATTGAACTTGAACTAGGAAATTACCAAGCAGAAGAAGCTAGCGGTACACTAGACACACAACCTGATCTCCTTTGATTTTCACGGGCTGATGAATTTGACTGTAAAATAGTAGACTTAGTTTCAGATGTAGTTTGTGATTTAAGTACAGTAGAAGTAGATAGTTTTTAGACACTTTTTTTATGGATCTAAAACTTTGGAGGGATTAGGAGTTGGCTGTGTCTTGATCGATCCAACGAAAAATAAACATTTTCTTTCATGTAGATTAGAGTTTGAATGTACTAATAGCACAGTCGAATATGAAGCATTAGTTCAGGGACTAAGAAAAGCAATTGAATTAAAAGTAGAAAATATGAAAGTGTATGGGGATTCTAAAATAATTGTAAAACAAATTCGAAAACAGATACATTGCATCTCACCTCATTTAAAAGCTTATCAGAATGAAGTGGGTATTTTCTGACAAATTTTTATGCATTTAATATTGTATCCATTCCTAGACTTAAGAATGCAGCAGCTAACTTGTTAGCTACCTCAGCTGCAAGGCTTGTACCCTCAGATAACAAGTGTTCTATTGAATTACTTTTCAGGCCTTCGGTTCCAGACATGATTACTAATCTACGATTTTTTGATGATGATCAACAAATCTTGGAATGTTTGATGAAGGATGAAACTCTCAAAGGGGAAATTATCGATGACGAAGAACACCAAGCTGAGTTAAAATTCAACAACTTCATTCCTAAAGGGGTCAGGACCTTAGAGCGGATGTTTGATTTAGACAACAAATTCAGAAGTCCCACAAATGCCAAGACTCATAGCTCGTCTTTGCAATTCGAGCTGATAAATTTGGGAATTGAAGTTAAACCCAAATATGTAAATTTGGGAAAGTGTTGTTCCCCGGGTGAAAGAATAAGTTCATTAGTCTGTTCAAATAGTACAAAGATGTATTTGCCTGGACATATGAAGAGCTTAAAACATATGACACCAAGATTATACAACATGTCATTCCTATTAGATCTAGAGTCAAGACTTATCAGCAACTGTTAAGGAAGATGCATCCAAAACTGGAGCCTTTAGTTCAGAGTGAAGTGAAAAAATTATTGGATGCCAAAATTATATTCAAAGTTAGACACTTGGAATGGGTTTCAAATTTGGTACCAGTGAGGAAGAAACTTGGAGAAATCAGGCTATGTGTGGATTTCAGAAACCTAAATTGTGCTTTGGATAAAGACAACTATCCAATCCCACCCATGGAACATATATTGCAGATGGTTTCGGGTTCTGAGTTATTTTCATTATTAGATGGATTCTCTGGCTATAATCAAGTGTTAGTAGCTGAAGAAGACAGATTAAAAACTACATTCATAACAAAATGGGGAACTTTTGCTTACAGAAGGATGCCCTTTGGACTCATCAACGCTGGAACTACTTTCCAGAGGGCTATGGATATAGATTTCTGCAGTCTAATTGTCCGTAGTGTTGTAGTATATCTCAACGATGTCATGATATTTTCAAACAAGAGAGAAGAGAACACATTCCATCTAAAACAAATTTTCGAGCATTGTCAAAAATATGGCATCTCACTAAATCCAAGGAAATGTGTGTTTGCGGTTATAGAAGGAAAGCTATTGGGTCACATGGTTTCTAAAAAGGGGATCTCCATACGCCCAGAAAGGATCAAAGCTATCGAACAGATCCCTTTACCCCATAACAAAAAAGGTATGCAATCATTCATGGGGACAATAAATTTCGTGTGAAGGTTTGTGCCAGATTTCGCTCAAATTGTTAAACCTTTGCAGCAAATGGTGAAACAAATTGTACAATTCAAGTGGAATGATGTAGAGAAGAATGCATTCAATAAAATAAAGACATCTATTGCTCATGCACCATCTCTCAAAAGTCCAAATTTTGAGAAGGATTTTATTTTGTACACTTCCGTATCTGACGATTCATTAGTAACGGTGCTTACTCAGAAGGAAGATGGGGGAGATGAGTACCCCATATCATTTATGAGCACTGGTTTGTAGGGGGATAAATTGAATTACCTAGCTCTGGATAAACAAACTTATGCATTCTTCAAAGCGGTAAAACAATTTAGGCCGTACATACTTAAGAACCGGACGAAGGTAATGGTTCCACACCCAGCTGTAAGGTCTCTTTTTGTACAAAAATATTTAGGAGAAAGAAGAGGCAACTAGGTAACAGCTTTACAAGAATATGACCTCAAATTCAAACTAGCATCCATAGTTAAAGGACAAGGACTGTGCAAACTAATGGCTGAAGGTAACAACAATGAAGAAAACAATTGGGAAAATGAAGTTGAGTTACATATGATGGATGTATGTCCTCTTTTCACAGCTCCAAATTCCTGGTACTGAGACCTTGTTCATTACCTTCAGGAATTATTGTTGCTAGAACATTGGAATTCCAAACAGCGAAGAGCGTTGCGCCTTAAATTAGTTGCATATCAGATCATTGATGGAATTTTATTCAGGAAGAATTATGATGGAGTCCTTCTCATATGCTTAGAGAAATAAGACGCAAAGAAAGTCATAACAGAGTTACATGATGGGCCGGCTGGAGGTCATTTTTCCAGAGATATGACAGCCCATAATATTCTCAGAGCCGGATACCATTGGCCCACACTATTCAAGGATGAGCATGCCCATGTCAGAAAGTGTGATATCTTCCAGAGGTGTGGAGGAAGACAAGCCAAAGCAGCAGGACCATTGAAGCTGGTGATGATAACAGAACCATTTGAGCAATGGGGAATTGATATCATTGGAGAGATAAAACCAAATTATTCCTTGCAACACAAATACATTTTGACGGAAACTGACTACTTCACTAGATGGGTCAAGGAAATCCCACTACGTAAAGTGAACGAAGATGCAGTCATGGATTTCTTACAAGATCATATTATGACCAGGTTTGGGGTTTCGATTTCCCTGGTTTTTGATAATGCTACTTATTTTTCTTCTATTAGATTAACTGCATTTGCTCATGAAAGAGGAATTAAGTTGCATTATTATGAAAACTATTACCCACAAGGAAATGGTTTGGCAGAATCCACAAACAAGAATCTGATTAGAATCTTAAAAAATACTATGATAGAAAACCAGAGAAGTTGGCATTTAGCATTACCGAATGCTCTTTGGGCTTATAGGGTTACACCCAAGAATTCCTTAGGTGTGTCACTGTATACCCTGGTTTATGGGAAAGAAGCCATCCTCCCTCCTAACATTATGCTACCATATTCCATAATAGCTTAAGAGTCTAGAGGAATAGTTAATGAAATCCTGCAAATTAGAATCTATAATCTTTTGAAGGCGGAAGAGTCTAGGTCCAGAGCCAAAGAACGCTTTAAGCATCAACAGGAAGTAGTGAAGATGTGGTTTGATAAACATAAAGCTGGAAAAAAGGAATTTGAAGTGGGAGACCTGGTTCTTAAGTGGGATCACCCACATGATGAAAAAGGGAAGCACACGAAGTTTCAACAGTTATGGGTAGGCCCTTTTCAGATTGCAGCAAAACTTGGCCCCTCAACCTACAAATTGCAAGATTTATAGGGTTGGGAAGAGAACTTACCAGTTAATGGTTTAGTTCTCAAACCTTATTTTTCCTGATTTTTGTTTTTTATTTTTTGTACATAAGTCAATTGATTTGGTTGTTTATTTTTTATTTAATTTATTTCTGTTTGTTTTAGTTAGATGTTGATTGATTTCAATCAAATAAGCAAACTTTTGGCTGCATGGAAAGCATCATAACTTTGGATTGGCCAAAATCCTTGGTTATAAGACTATGTATTATTGATTTATCTGAAAGGATTTCTTCTAGTTCAGTAGTTTTCCTAAATGGCTATGAACACATTGAAGTCCTACTTAATCCTTGTAAAATAAATTAGGATCAAAAGGTCTGGAATACTATTTCGAGGCTCCACCCATCTCACATTTAAAAATGTCTGAGGGGGTGACAACAAAAGACCCATGGAAAGGAAGCAAGGTAAACATTATATTATATATAAATAATCCCATGACAAGAATTGAAAGCCAAAAGGAAAATTAGAGTCAAAATTCTCCTAAGAAAGCAATAAGTATCAAAACAAAGTACTGAACCATATAAGTACAAAATTGCCAAAGTTCTTCTCTGTCCGTGAGCTGAAAATTAAATACATCTCTCACACAAAAGGACACTATGGATAGAGGAGCCTGAATAAAAATACAGAAAGAAAAGCACGCAGGAGGACACAAAAGGAAAAAAAGTCCAAAAAGTGCAAAAAGTGCAAAATGGCATGGAAATGAGGAACAAATGAATATTTCTGTTTACCATATCTTACAATCCTGTGGTGTCTGAGCTGGAAGCTACCCGAAGACAGAGGTAAAAAATGAAACTCATATTCCCACCCTCAAAAGAGTTATCTTGACTTTGAAATCTCGGTTTCCATTTTGCTAAATTGGACTATCATCAATGATTAAAAGTACATACATTTTCCATTTGGGAAATCCAGACATCTAGAAGAATTCAACATGTTGGTTTTATTGTCAAACAGTCTGTGACTTTAGGAAGAAATTGTCCAGAGATTTGGGTTCACCAGGTAGTCGCCAATTGTTGCAGTTGCAACTATTTTCCCAAATTTTTTAAAATTTTGGACCCTCCTTTTTTATCTTATTTTTCCTAGGATTGTTTGGATTCCTGATTTTTGTCTTTCCTCTGCTACAAAATTCTGAATCTTTTTTGAGTTTGAATTTAGGTAAATTTTCTCCTTCGTTTCGGAAGTTGGATGATCTAAATCTGCCTTTGTCTAGCCAAAGATTTTAATTATGGAGTTTGTTTATTTTTTAACTTTTTCTCTGACGATGTTTTGTTTTAGCACTATCGAAAGTCAGTTGAAGTTTGATTTGGAAATTTAGTTATCCATGCAGTCGTCGTTGCGGAGGACAGATAGAGAACCGACCGATGGACAGTTCTTACTTTCGTCAATGCATGGTTTTATTGATTCAAACCTTTTGGCTTTGCGATGATATATTTTTGTTTTTAGTTGTCGGAAGTTTTTTTAACAATGAATTGGGGCCATAGTTCTTTACGTGGTCACTGTTGCAAAAGCCAACTAATGAACGTTCCAACGGATTAGTGCTTATCTTCGCTGATTCCGTGGTTTATTTCTTTTTATTATTTTTGTTTCTTCGCTATCGAAACGATTTATGACTTTGATCAGAAGCCGTAGTCTGATTGCTTTCCGTCGTTGCGGCTTTTCTAACGAACTATTTGTCGACGCATTGTTCTTAGTTCTTCTGACCTTCGATGCATGGACCGCAGTTTTTAATGCTTTATTTTGTTGACATTTTATTTTTCCCTAGAACCCTTAGTCTATTTGGTCTCCGCCGTTGCGGAATTTTAGTGAACTAACCGTCTGACGTATAGAGTTTTCATTCGTCGATGAGGAGCTTTTCAGCCCAATGCTTAGTGTTTCTTGCTTCTGATTGTCGGTAGTGTTTTTTCCCGTCGATTCTTTTTGGTGTGCTTTTACTCTATGTTATGGAATGGAAAAGTTTTCCCATGGGTGTTGGTCGAGTCAGGGTTTTCTAAGAGCAAGAGCACAGTTTGGGATTTGGTGTTTTGAGGAGTAGTGATTACATATTTTGGTTCATGCTTTCATCAGAGGGTTTCAAGTTAGTCCAGACGTGGCCTGGATTGAGATAAAGAGTCTGTTCTATTGGAATGGTGATTTTAGTTGGACAACGGGCTTACAGGATTTTCAAACCTAGCTTGCAGGATTTTCTTTGCCTTATCTTTTCATGCATTAATATTGTTGTAGTTTAATTTACAGAATGCATGTATTGATATAGTTTGTGTCACATTGTTAAACACTAAATGGTCTAAAATCTGCTATTTTCATGACAGGGCGATTGCTGCAAGGAAGATATATCTAAAAGAGAAAGCAGAAGGGAGGCAGAAAAGAAAGACGAAGCTGGAGCATAAAGAAGCAGAGATAGAAAAGGAAGGAGAAAGTGGAGGTCTGAGATCAATAGGATCTCAAAAGACCAACGGATTACTGAGCAGAATCAATAGCAACAGAGGCCCGATTTTTGGAAAAGTTCATCAGTTTCCAAGCTGGTCCCTTTTATAAAGTGCTCTTAAATCTTAATCTGAAATGTAACGTATTGTATAAATCATGAGCATTCACTAAAAGACAAAATTGTAGGACTGAATGGTTGGGGGAAGCCCAAAGGTCACCGAGGGGAAAACCGAGAGTTTTGCTTGTAGTATAAGTATAGGAGAGTTAGATAGAAGAAAGGAATTTTTCCCATATAGATTTGTGAGAGTACGTTGTAAGAAGAACTATTTCCTTTTGCAATAAAGAAATTACAAGTTTCCTATTAGAGAAAGCTTTGTGGAAGGTTTCAAATGCTGTGCTATGGATTTGTTGAATGTGAACTATTTCGTTTTTAGTTGTTATCCATTAACTGTGAGATCGTTCTAACTCTCTGAACCTATGTTCTTATTATGAATGCGCTGTAGTTTATTCTATGAAATTTCCACTGTGAGTAATGAATGTTGTTTATAAACAATTAGCTATCTGGTTGTTCATATATCTATAAATGTTCATGTGTTTTGAAATAAGTAACATATATCTGTGATTTTTCTTAATGCATGCACAAAATACATTACTCATTGATGAATAATAATCTTGCTCCCTAGGGATAGGTTAGATAGTTAGTTTTAGTTTATCTTGTTGTGTGTGGTTTAGATGCGAGAGGGTTAAGACGAGAGGTAAGAACCTGTGCATCACATTGTGACTACTCCTCTTATTCTCTATCAATCTGCATTTTTAGATAGGCACTTGCATCTCATACTTAAATTCAAAAAACTAAAAATACACACGGTGGACTGGGCCGTAACTGGTAAAACCCTTTATTTTTTCTACTTGACCTACGGTAGCCGGACCATAAACCGGATGGATTCCCCATACCAAACAGTAACGGGCTAGTTGGGAACGTTTACTGGGGAGAATCCCTAACTGTTGTTACCTGCGATTTTCTAGGCCTCAACACCTTCCTATTTAGCGCTTGCTTATGCTTCATTTTTAGCACAATGGTGTGCTTCCTTTTAGTGTCAAGTTTTTCTTCCTATTTAGCATCGATTTTTTCTTCTTATTTAACACCCAATTTAGCTTCCTATTTAGAGCCACAAATAGCACCCAGTTTGGCTTCCATTTTAGCACCTAATGTTGCTTCTTTTATAGCTTCCACTTTATTAATTTCAATTAAATTAAAGAAATATATCATTGTTCTCAAATAACATATATCATTATAAAAAAACAAGAGATCACATTTCAAATTTATAGCATAACATTTATAATAAATTTTAGGGAAATTGACAAGATCCATATAAACTAGCAAAATCATCATACTTATTAGATCTCCACCGAAAAACATCTCTAACTTCTAGTATATATAAATTAACAATATAATTCTTACAACACCATCATCGTCATTAATTATAACAAGTGAAAGTATATTATACCATTACATCAATTTGATGTCATGGACGTCATTATAGAGATTGTAAAAACAACAAGTCAATACCAGTATCATAAGAAGCAATATTTTAGTAATTTCAATTAAATAGATGAAATATATCATAATTCTTAAATAACTTAGATCTATTTAAAAAAATAGATATAGCATTTCAAATTTATAGCATAACATCTATAAAGAAATTTAATGGAAATTGACAACTTCCAACTAGAAAAATCATCATACATAGTAAATATCCATAAAAAAACATAAAAAACTTTCAATATATATAAATTAACAAGATAATACTGATAACATTGTCATCATCTATAATTAAAACAAGTGGAAGTCAAATATATGATTCGATCAATAACATGTCGAAATGATATAAATAAAAGTCAAAATGATATAGGTATCATAATGACATAGGTATCATAATGACATAAGAACAACAATCCATGATACAACTCAATATGAGCAATGTCACTAAGTAGCACTAGCAACATCAACATCATCATTATCATCAGCTTAATGGAAATCCTCCGCATCGTCATCGTCATCTACATCATCACCTTCATCGCCACCTCCTAGATCTGATCTAGACTTAATATACTCTTGATCTTCATCTATTGGATCATCCAATCCAGTTTATAAAAAACAATCAAAATTAAAAGTTAGTATTAATTTCATGCCATAAATCATAATTGTGTTATATTGCTAATATTACAGCATATGGAAATGAGGCATAATCATATTAGATCGTATGAAAGTGGACCATAATCAAATATGCAATAAGTTACAACTAAGATGTCATTCCAATTATGTGAAGGATGCAACAATTGTAATAAATGTTAGTAAAGATCATAAAAAATTGCAATACAAGTTAAATTATCTATCAATTGGAAAGTGTACTATATAACCTTAAGTCTCAACTCTCTCATGTCATTATATAAAAGTTTGTTTTCCAACATTGACTTTGCAATATATGTAAGTCTACAATCAAATAGAATTATAGATGCCATAATTCAATTCAATAGACCAATACAATCTTAAACAGAAGTTTACAATCAAATCCATCATCTATGTACATACCACACTCATAACTGCTAAAGCTATGGGTCATGCAAGCTAGCACTAGTGGAAAATGAGAGCTTAGTGACCAAAATCCGCATATCAATGACCACTTTTGGTTTGGCAATCACTAGTGGCTAATTTGCGGTCTTTTATTACATGACCAAAATTGGTCATTTTTATTTTGGTCATTTATAGCTTGTCGGTTGGTCATTAATTTGGTCATATATTTGGTCATTAATTTGGTCATATATTCGAATCAATGACCAAATATATGAGCACATTTGTGACCAAATTAATGACCACATGACAAGCTAGAATATGACCAAATTTGGTCGTGTAATAAAAGACCATAAAGTAGCCACCAAAACTGATTTTTGGTCATTGATATGCGAATTTCGGTCATTTTTCTGGTCATTTATATCTCATTGTTTGGTCGTGTATCTCTCAATTATTGGTCATTTTATTTGCAAATTTTGGTCATTAATCTCATTTATTGGTCACTAATTTAGTCATTTTTAGTCGCTTAATGTATGGTCATTATATTTTAGTAGTTTGAATGGTGTCCATTATTAATCAATATAAATTTTTAATATGATATTATGTTTAAATTAAAAAAAGAATCATACATTTATTCTCATCTAATACACATGCGAATTATGCAATGTCACATTATAATTAATTACAACACTTGTAAATAATATCTAATACACATGTAAATCATGCAATTTCACATTAATTTGTTAATAATGACAACATTGGTACATAATATAAAGTACAACCATATATATAAGTTTTAAACCACAAATTATATTATATGAAATGTCAAAATTAATACAATAAAGATGAGTTTTCTCAAAAACACATATTAATTTCCATATAACTTTACAGGAAAATCATCACTTTTCAAAATATTACAATGGCTAAACCATCATACTTGCACTTGGTTGCAAAACCATACTTAGATCCCACATCATCAGCTTCAAAGCCATACTTAGACCCCACGTCAGCAGCTTCAAAACCACACTTAATAGCTTGAAAGCCTCAACATCAGGCTCTTCATATTGAATGGAAAATCCTCAGTAGCGGGCTCTTCATACTCAATGGCCCACTTATAAGTTAAGTTCACTCCTACAAAATCCAATAAAAAAATATCACTTGTAAAATAGAAAAATAATGAACTATAAATTAGAAAAACAATGAAGCAAAATATTTATCTTGTTCAACAGCTAACAACAATAACCAAGATCATGTGCAAAATAGGAAAATCTAATCTAACAAATTCAATTTAAGAATTGGTTAAAATTAAACTTGAATGGCTAAATCTGCAACTATTTAGTACCTAAGAAAAGTGAAACTTGGCTCTAAACCAGGAAATGGAATTCAACAGGAAATATAATCAACGAATCCACAAAACAATTATGCTTGACTGCACATGTAGAAACATGTATACATAGTGCAATCTGTGAAGGAGTTTACCCCTATATGTCATGTGGTTAATGAATGACATGAAAACTATGGAAGCTAATGAATGATTTAAGAAAGTCTCAAATCCAACGCCCAAAAGAATAAATAATACATTTCTTTACCTATGGAGTCGCCATTCTGCTATGTATGATTTGGTGCAAAAGTGTAACAAATGCACTCAAACACAGGTTGGAAATGCTGGTGCAACAAAAAAGTAAAATGTATGAATTGTGTATGTGAGAAAAGTTTTATAAACCTGCTTTCCCAAACATGCAATAAACATAAATCAAAAGAGAAGAGGGAAGTGAAACCTTAGAGGAAGCCGCTTGACGAGCTAGCCTTGTTGGAACAAGAGAGGTGAACTGAAAAGAAGAATCGTCGTTTATGGCCCTACACATAATGACAACAGAGGACCAACATTACAATTCTCATGCAATAGCAGGTTGTGACTTCCACAGTATAAAAAGAGTTTACAAGTTCCATCACCGGTTCCATACTTCACCAGACTACTTGGATAATCCTTTTTCCAAATTAGCATCATCTTTAGCTTTCCTTTGAGCAATTTCTGAATCAATTTCAGAGATCTAGGGTGATACACAAATTTTAATTTAAAAAAAGTGATCAAATTCAACCAAAAAAATCCATTTCTGATGCAATTTCAGAGTTCTAGGGCTAAAATTTTATCATTTGAATATCAATTAAACTCAAAAACAATAAATTGAACAAATTTGGGATGGACATAGATTGAAATGTACCTTGTGCCATTGAAGCCTTGAACACGGTCATCTTGAGCTTGAGTGAAATGCAATCTTAGAAGGACGCCTATCATATGGTAATGAAAGGGGAAGATTGTTCTACATTGGTACCCACCACTTCACGTTGGTGCCTATCTTCTTTCTTACACTTCCTAAGATTCATGTATTCAATTATCTTGAGTTTTCTGCAGAAGAGAAGCCCTTGATTTTGTATCATATGTACTCTTTGCATAAACAATAATACAAGTGTGCTCCTTCATTCCATTTGCATCTATCTCAATGTTTGCATTGCTCCTATGTGCAAATCGCTTCAAATAATTGGCATATCTTGATGATGGCTTAATTCCTCTATCATTAGTGCTTTCAAATATTAATATGAAGTTACATACAGTCAATAGGGATGTATTTGGGTCTGGTCCATGCATTAGAACATAAATTCAAAATCCTTTGACAATGTTTGGATCCATTTGGAAATCTGCAATTTCACTCTCCTAGAATTTGACTTTTGTACCTAGTTTAAAGTTTCCACTTCATGTTTTGAACCTTTTCCAAACTAGAAGTTGCTGCAATCTCTGCACAACATCAAGTTGTTTCACTTTCAACATGATATATTTAGAGTGTCGAAGATCATTCAATCAACATCTAATACCAAGAAAAAGAACAACATATAGACCTGGAAAATAGACTTCTAATCTCGCTCTGACGACATAAATGAAAATGTTGAAGGTACTTTCTCTGGAGACAGCTTATGGAGTGCTTCCATGGCGCTCAATAATAGCTACAATAAACATGTTAACACATGTTATAATATAAATCAATATATATTTTTAGTGGAAACAACTTACAACTCTTCTAATCAAGATGAAAAACAAAATTACACTACTATAACAAATTCTTAGGCCAAGTCCAAGCAATCATAGCTCCAAAATATCTAGAGACCAACACTACCAATTTAACACCAAAATAAATCTATGCAATTTTGGTGTTAACCATGAAAATAAATAATGACAAAAAAATGCATGAATTTCAACTATGATCCGTGTCGCATATTTAAGGTTAGATTCACAAGAATGGAAATCCCATAGAGATTTCTAATGCAATCACAAACCTTGGAAGATTCAACACTGTAACAAGACACTACACTGGTTGGAGATAGTTTGCAATACCATTTTGCAATAACAATAAGAGGACCATAATATAAGGTTTCAAAGTGCAAATAGTATCATATATGCAACTGCAAAGCAAGGTGAAAAGATCAGAAAAACTGTTGTAGTGTCTGACAAAGGAACCCAGCCACAAGGTAGAAAAAGCCACAAGACTTAACCACATAGACCCCAAATGATTACAATCCCATGATGCAAGAAGCCCTCAGAGGACTGCAATGCTAACGGTTTTTGAAACACAAAAATTCCGCAACACCAATTTGTGATGATACACAAAACCACAAGCAAATCGACACAAGCAGCAAAATCTAGATTGCAAAAGACTTGAGAATCCAGAAATAAAAGGAATGAAAAGAATAAAAGAAACAAACATTATACAGAAAGGAGAAGATCAAATGAATGTTAATACAGTAGCTTCAGGAAAGATGGTCATAGATGACTAACAGTCCTCTAGTATTTGGTATGTTGTATAATATGTAAATTTTTATGTATTTCAAAAGAGGTATGATGACAGTGTCCTAGCTCCCTGATATATCATTTATATTTTTCATCCTGTGAGTGGTAATTAGGATAGCCAATACAGAAAGATAAAGAAGTATAGTGAGATCATACCCACAGGGTTAGTACTGAGTAATAAAGGATATGTTGGTGTAATGACTCTTTCTTAATGAATTTATATGTTGTAATTTTAATTTTTGTCTAGATATATCCTGTAACATGAATCTTTATTGCCCCAGCATAAGCCATTCACTTGTTAACACATTCCATAGTCAAAAGAACCTGAAGCAGTACAAAATTACAAAGAGCATCCTCTAGATCCAGGGTACCAGTAAATATCTAACTATAAAATTTTAAATCAAATTGTTTAAAGATCTCAACATTGCTTAAGAAATCATATAGCACATAAAGGAGAAACTATTCTCACTGAAGTCCTACTGAGTCCCATACACAATTTGTAAAATCTATTCATGTGTGTAAGCTACCCACAAGGTTCATACCAAGTAACAAGGGCTGTGCTAGTGTAACAACTCTTTATTAGAGAATTGACATGTTTTTATTTATAATCTATCTACATATGTAATGTAATGTAAATATTTATAGCAGCTGCAAAAGTCATACACTTTTTAACAAAGGGAACAGTAAAATTAAATGAAAAGTGTACAAAGTTTTGACGAGAATCCTGTAGATCCATGGTCTCAGGGATTCAGGAACAATGACCACAATAAAATTTTAAATCAAACTGTCTTAAATGTCTCAACATTGATTAAGCAATCATTCGTCATAAAAAAGAAACCATTCTCAACATAGTCCAACTGAACGCCCCCAATACAATTTGTAAGATCTACTCATCATAGTACTAAGTTAACTAGTAATGGCTATTAATGAATCCATTGAATTGGTACGTTCTTATTTGAGTCACTAAAGAACCTGAGTCAAGAGCTCAAAATCTATGCCATATCCCATAGATTGATGGTATCACAATATATCTGATACTGTGACAACCATAATTTCTCAAATCAAACTTATCTCAGGCATCTCAATGTTGCTTGAGCGATCATCGCAAATAAAGGAGTAACCATGCTCATGGTGGTAGTCTCACTAAATCCAACTACCTTATTTACAAGATCTATTCTTCATCTAACACTAACAGTTTCCTGAGACCCTTTCATGGTTTATCACATTTACTTATTTACTTAAAGTACTAAGAAAATTAATCTTCATCTAAGATGAATCGATTAACAAATAGAATCCCGAATCGGGTTAATTTCTGGCTACATCTTTTTCAGATATGAAATGAAAGCAGCACTATACCCTATGTTGCACAGGTTGGGTGTTGGTGCATGTATAAATGCATAAAAGGTTTAAGCTTCTTAACTACGAATAAAGTAGTGCAAAACTAAGTACAACTAGATTCTAGAGAGAATCTATGTAACTATCAGTAGACACAAAACCTAGCGCTAGTACCAAATTAGTTTGCTTTTAAAAACTTGTCTAAACCATCTATAGCATGATAAATACAACAATAAATGAGTTGATCTGTTAGACAAATGATAAAAATTCTAGACAGTCTCGGGCTCTCCTCTGAAGTTAGGACCTTTCCTGCCAATGAATAAAATCAAGAACACACCACAAAACTAAAAACAACTGACCACAAAACAAGAAAATGAACAATGAAATGAGTATAATACAATACAATATGATTTGTCGACAAGATTTGCAAACTTAAGTATTCATTGAAAAAACAGAGTACCTGTGACTTTGCAACATCAACAGCTTCATCACGTCCCTTAAGTTCTTCCATTTACCTACAATCCTCTTCAACTTTTTTAATACGATTTATAGCTACAAACAAAATATTTCCCATAAGAAGGACAATTACAAATATGCCGAGAGATATTCTAATGGCTGAAAATGGTAGCTTTGGGTCATCTGAGAATCTGCAATAGCCAAAAATAACTGGTCTTGAGAAAATCTTAAGACTTAGCAATTCTACCTTATCAAAATCAACAAGGACTTAGTATTTTTCCTTGTCAAAAGGCAACAATCAGATAGTACATTGAAATTAAACCAAGTAGATCCCTTGTACCAAATTCAATATTCAAAGAAGGATTCAAAATCCAACCCCATAAAAATGATTTGAAGGAACTCAAATTCAAGGACAATCTGACTTCCTCACACACAGATCATGCAAAAATTCACAAGAAATGCCATCCGATAAAACTCCTTACACACCACTGACTATTCAAAATTCACAAGACATACTAGCAATGCAGTTCATGCTTTCTATCAGGATCTCCAAAATCCAATTCGCTTATGTGGTGGCTATTAGAGCCTGTACCATACATCAGCACAGGAAAAGATTTATTGATTGTGTCATATACATTTACAATGATGGCCAAGCCTGCAAGCTGATGTAAAAAATTCTATACCAACGACTCTACATCAAAGGCTCCACCCAAGTACCTCAAAATATTAGAGGAAATACTTTGATAAGTCATTTTAAGGAAATAACACATCAAACAGAAAAAATAAAGACTTAAAATTGAACAAAAATGGCCAGTATCCATTTCACCAACACAAATTCCTGAACAACATCATTCCACTGTACAGGAACCAAATCACACTGACTTGGGACATTTGCACTAAAATCTGAGCCCAGAAATAAATGTTGTTATGATTGTAAGGCAGAGGGATTTGCAGTTACATTTCTTCTGTGTTACAAAATAGAATATCTTCTGCAGTTACATTTCTTTAACAGACAACACTTTCACCCAGGGCTAGAAAAGGTATCCAATAGTTTGCTACTTCAGGATACTATGGTTATGAGGAAAGGAGTGGTTCTACCTCTTCTATACCATATAATTTATGAAGGTTGGGCACTTGTTTTCTCTCCAGTGCACCATATTTCCCACATTATTCACCCAGGTTTGTTGATAAACAGGTCTTCAATTATTCCAACCTATTACAAGCTGTCAGGAGGATATCCAGCATTATGTCATAGGTCAGTTACTGTTGTTTCCACCATAAGATTTGCTCAGATTGTTCCTTCATTGTTGTTTGGATGCTGTTGTTTACACTCAGAACTGAGTTTCATGGTTATTCAAATCCCTTTTACTAATGATCTCCCTCAAAAAACTTCTCAGACGTGTTTCCTCACCACTGTACTTGTCTACAATGTTCCCAGAATTGATAATCATCATGATTTGCTGCTGGTTTCACTCATATGCATACCCAGAACCTACTCAAAACTGCCCAAATTTGAAAAAAACAAGGTTTTATGACTGTTGACTGCTATTGGAATGCACAAGGACAGGTCTAGCATGCCCAGGCTATCAAAGAATGTTCCCAGACTTGAGATTGAAGAAAATTTACTACTCCTTAAAGGTCAGAATATGTCTACAATATGCTAAGATCAGCCCAGAATGAGCCCAGCATGCCTCATCTTGCTCTTTGGAGGCTGCTATATACATCAAATCTGCATAGAAGTTGAGATTAAGGGTTGTCTTATTGCCCAGAACTGCTTAATACATGCCCAGATATGAGAAATGGTCTAATCACTATTGTTCTAAGGGTGAAAATGTTCTCAAAACTACCCAAAAGCAACCATAATGCTGTTGCTCGCCCATGCTATGCCAAATCATCAGTGACTGGGGTATCATCATCAATGTTGTCAGACTTGAAATTGGTAAAGACAGAGTCGGCGACTCAGGAAAGACTCATTTATGACTCAGCAAAAAGAAAAAAAACTCAAAATATAATAAATTTTTTGCACAAAAAAACTAATGGCAATTCTAATCCATATAAGTAATAAAACCACATTTATGAAAAAATTCATTAGATCATGTAATAAAAAATGATAATACAAAAATTGATACTCCATATTTATTTTCAAAATAGTGAACTGAAAAATGATTTCATGAACAATGTCTCCAAGTCCAATCTTAAGTCTTATGTATGACTATGAGAAGTAGAACACCTAGAATAGAGCCTAAGGGAGATAGTGCCAACATCACTAGATTGAAGCAACAACTGTGATGTAGGTGTATTGAGTGTTTCCATTTCAAAAAATGGTACACTAGAGGGATCCTCAATCTCCTCATCAAGCCAACTCAAATCATCAGCAAGAAATTCATCCTCCAAGACCCAATCAGAGACTAAATCAATATTATCCAAATAAAAATTGGATCTCCAGATCCTTTTCCCACAATGGTTTTGTGAGCATCCGAAGGTTGTAGTATATGAAGACCAATTCTCCAATGGATCATGCTCAAACCTGTTGAGCTTTTTGGTGTAGATGTGCTCAAATACTGACCAATTGTGCTCAAAACCTGAAGCGCTACAAGGCTGACACATAAGTTGAAAATATTGGGGCCAAGTGGGTAAGACAAGCTGCAACAAAGACAAATGATTTAGCTGGTGATGGAACTACAACATCTATTGTACTTGCACAAGGTTGAATAGCTGAAGGTGTAAAGGTGATTTGTTGTCACTAGTGTTGTGTTAAGTTTTTATTCATTTTTATTGGTCCTTATGGTGGCTGGTTTTCATTATTCTAAATTCAATGCTTCAGTGGGTTTAAGATGGTATCTGAATGGAAAAATGCTAATAGCATTGTTGAAGAAGAATTTGTGATCTTCTTGTCAATTTCCGAGCTTGAACTTGAGCTTTAAGAAAAAAAACCAACAGACAAAGCTTCCTCGTATTTTAAGATTTGTGAATAAGAATCTAAATCATAAACCTTTCCGTTCAGGTTGTTGCAGTAGGAGAAAATCCTATTCAAATTACTAGGGGCATTGAAAAGACAGTAAAGGCCCTTGTTTTTGAACTCAAGGGTTTGTCAAAGGAGGTAAGTCCTCACATTTTGAGTAGGCGGGTTTTCTGCTTCTGGTCTTGTTAGATCTTTAATGGCTTTAGTTGCTTAGTCTATGGAGCACCTTTGACATGGGAATAATTGATTCAAAATTGTCATTTAGAGTTTTTTGAAGATTCCAGGGTAGAATGTTGAAGAATCTCTTGTATAACATTTGGGACTGATTTTATCTGTAAATGGTTATGCATGTGAACACCTTGTAAATTTGTAATCTGTATTATTCTCCAGGTTGAAGACATTGAATTAGCAGATGCTGCTGCAATGAGTGTTGGGAATAATTAAGAAATAGGGAACATGATAGCAGAGGCTATGAGTAAAGTTGGGAGGAAAGGTGGCACTTGCTGCAGGCAGTTGATCAATATCGTCTCGATTTCCCATAATAAACATCTACAATTTTCAAATGGATAACTAAAATATAAGTTATACATAAGAAGGGAAAAACATACCTCTAAAGAAAAAGCTAAATTTATAAATTAAAAGAAGAAATACCAAGTTTGCCAGCTTCCTCAACTTGGCACATTCACCAAAAGCCTTGACTAGAGTGGCCATGTTCTTCTTGGGATCAGGTCGAGTAAGAGACAAAATAATGGGTTTTGAAGGATTGTTCAAAAACTGTGGGATCTAAATAACAAAAAAAAATTATTATGCAGTGTGACGACTATAAATTTTCAAGTATATGAAATCTTAAATGGTGGAGAGTAATTAAACCTTGCCCTGTCGCTTACCTCACCCCATAAAGGAGACTCAGGAAATTGAGTAGAATCATTATCTGTGTTTTCATCTTGCACTATAACATTGCTGAAGTCCATTTCAGGAGGTATAACCTGCAGGCTACAACAAAGTATATGTATGATGAGAATTTTCCTATGCTTATGACAGCATGTACACCTTTCACCCAAGAAGCCCTGGAATAATTGTCAATGCAGAATAGGATTTCCACATTCAAGAATGAAAAATACTGCCTACAAAGTTATATAAGCAGATGTGTGAACGAAAGAATCACATTGAGCCATTACCCCCTGCCTTTTGGAAATTGTTTTTCTAATGAAAGAATCAAACTTTTACAACAAAAACAGAGAGAAGTAAAACTATCACTACAATTATCCATCTTTGCCTGCTGTAATCAAACATGGAATGGAAAAATACACATCGTACATCTTAGGGCTATGTCCTGTAGCTTTTATAAAGAGGAAGATTTCAATAATACTAGCCAGACGATTATTAAGATGAATACCAGAACATAGAAATTCAAAGAATTTTCTGTTTTGGGGAATTCCAGAGTATTTTCATAAAATTTCAGGAAATGGAAATCCTAAGGCATGTTTATGTGTGGACCTTAGATGAGTTGTCAATACTTATTTTCTTTATCGAGCTATATCTTTAAATGATGATTTGTAACACGTTCTTCCTTTATTTTTTCTTTTTGATATGAGAAAGGAAATGCAAATTTCAATTTCTGCTATGTTCTACAATTTCGCTTGAAGCTTAGCTAAAATATAGTAGCTTCATCGAAAGCAACAATTCTTGGGCATTGGAACGAACAGTTCTAGCCCTAAGAAGCAAGGTAGCTCTATAGTATGGATTGTAGTTTTTTCAAAGGCCCTTCATACCCATGCTTTTATGGTGTCCCTGTCAAAGGATGAATGTTCACTTACTTTACAAACTACTAGTAAAATCCAGTTGTGAAAGGAGGTAAAGATGACGACAAGTGGGAGCCTGGGAGGAAAGATTGCACTGGTTTGTTGTAATTCCAATTTTTCTATAGATGGGTGATTCAAAGGATAAACTTTTGTGAAACATCCAAATGATGGACACAAGTAAAATTGTTCTGTATAAAGATTCTTTGACACATAGACCATGGCAACTTAGTATGTATTAAGCACCAAATAAGCAGGTACAATGTGAGTCTGTTTTGCCTTTAGTACAACACAATTGCTTGGGACAATATTAGTACCCTTTAAATGGTATGTTGTGAGGCCTACACCCATTGCAATTGACATGATGGCATGGAGTTGAACCAACATGACATGGAGAGATTTATATTTCCCTACAATGATATATACTATAAGAATATAGTATCCTAACAACTAAAACCCAGTGACCCCATAGTTTATGTTTCACTTTGGATTTGATTATCCCACTTGTTTATAGGGTACATCCATGAAAGATTTTTGTCTTTCCCTTTGCTGCATGGCTAGGGTGACATACCCCCATCATAGTGGCAGTTGCACAGGTGGACACTAACTTGGTTATGCCATTACAGTCTTTTTTGAAGATTAATTTAACCCTCTACAAGCTAGGCACTGTTAGATTCAGGGTAAAGTAATTGTCGCCACTGTAACTATTTATAAGTATCAACGTGATTATGGCTTCTACCTAGCTCTTGTCAAGACTCAAAAACTCTACATATTCCACTTTAACAAGCCATTAGAACTAATAAATGCAACTCCATAGTCTATAGACAATGGTCTGGCAGTAAAGCAGAGTGCTTGTCATAGTCATGGCCCAGGTTCAAACCTCACCAAGCTTGCTTCCCCTCGTTATTTTTCTAGACCAAGCAAACAAAGGCAGTTGTAGGAAATGGATGTTTTTTGATGATATATGTTTTCAACCCTATAAAATGGGATTTCCCTTTGTCAAACACTATACAATAGGATTTTTCTATGTCAATGTGTGTGTATGTTTTGTTGTATTTTCCTACAAACAAAATAAACCAAGACTACACAATTACCTAGTGCATGAATTAGGATATATTTATCCTTATGGAAGTAATGCTGATGTGTTACCAATTATGACATTAAGCATAATATTTGAAAATTTGCAAAACTCATAGATCTAATTGTCTATCTGACTTTGATTATCCTTATATATACTGGTCATTTGGAGGAATCAACTCTCATGATTGTTCTAAGTTGTGATTAAAAGACAACCCTACAATATTCTCCCCTCCTGAAAACTGATTTAGTAGTATAACTAAGAGATGGGAAACAAATGCAAATAACCATCCCAATATTTGTTCGCTAACTCGTGCATTGGTGCTTTGGTTTTAGATTTATACCATTCATCGTACTAGTAATGCAAGTTATGCCCATAATGGTGGCATGGATCAATTTGCATACATACCGAATAAACATTTCAAATTAGACAAGGACTGAAGAACTGTTCCTCACAGACAACATACACTTGAATTAACTGTCAATGATGTTTCTGGCAATGATGATAAGCTTACAACTTCAAACCAATGCTGAAAGGCTGTTCACTTTCCTTTCTCATCCTTGGATAATCCCTTTCCAGGCTGCAAACAGTCCCCTAATATTTACTCCAAAAGTATAAATGGAGGCATATTTTTGCAGGCAAAGTCCTTCATGAGGTGAAAATAGGTGTCCTATCTTAATGCGCAAACTCACAAATGCCCATATGTAATATATTATTAGACAATTCCAAAATAACTTGTTAAACCAATTTAGATTAGAGGAAATTTGGGGTCTAAAATGGGCCTTATAAGAAAACATGCCAAAATAAGTTTTTGTGAGTTGGAATTCAAGAACCAATAGAATTTCAATAAAATAAGTCAACCATAATGGTTGAATTGACATATTTGTCATTAAAAAAAACTACTTTTTTTGTTTGTATTTTCAACATATCTCATTGTGTTTTTACTCAAATTTCGATCGGGAGAGCTCGTTGGATGTGGAATTTGATTTCGCATCCAATGAGTACCCACACTGCATACTTTTGACTGACCCCGCTACCCCAAAAACAAGAAATACCTGAAAAAACGTGATGATGACATCATCATCACATTTTTTCAGGTATTTCTTGTTTTTGGGGTAGTGGGGTCCATCAAAAGTATGCAGTGTGGGTACTTGTTGGATGCAGAATAAAATTCCGCATCCAATGAGCTCTCCCGATCGAAATTTGAGTAAAAACACAGGGAGATATGTCGAAAATACGAACACAAAAAGTAGTTTTTTTCTTTCTTCCTCCAAAATTAATCAATATTATTTTATTATTTTAACTGTTATTTTATTATTTTAACTATTATTTTATTATTTTCCTTAGGAGGCCCATTTTAGACCCCAAAATTCCTCTAATGAATGTTTGCAGCCAAAAGAAATAAGAGAACAAATGACAAAGTAAGCATAAGACTTTTGCCGCCTTTACTCTTCCACGTGACCAGCGTGAAACAACAATGTTGAAAATTCTATTGCTTGCCACCTGTATGCACATTTTAACAGACTTTTAATAATAACTCAGTAGATAGTATATTTAAAATTTGTACCACGAGAAGCACAAAAAGTCAAAATTCACCATCCATGAGTCTTGGCTAGTTCCACAGACAAACTTTAAAAGCACCATGATAGCACTAGTTTCAGATCAGATAATCTGTAGTGTATTATTTAAATGAATGAACTAAAATATCTGTGGTGAAACACCAAGGAAAAAATAACAATTAAATTAGTTAATTCATACTGATCAATTATGGCTGCAATGGAAGTCAAGTGATTTGGCTCAAGGAAATGGTCAAGAGCTTTTGGAAATTGATAATGTCTTTGGGAATACTACCTGAAAAGTTATTTCCCTAAAGTTCAAGGTTGTATTTAGAATTCCAATGTTCAAAGGATGGAAGCATGCCTGATAAATTTGAGAAAGATGTTGAAAATATTTGCAGGCTCGAAGAAGACCAGATATTTGAATTTTGGAGGAAGGTTTCCTTAGAGAGAATTATGAGAAACATTAAGCAATTGCAAACTAGGTGAATTTAAGAGATCAGAAGGAATAGGCCCACTAAAATTGTTACAAGGGAACTCCCTGTAATTTAAGTTTGGAGCTTTCCAAGGCCTAAAGGAATGTGACCACTAAGATTATTATGGGCCATCCGGACCCTATACAAAGGGGCACAATTTGTAAGATTGTGAGGGATTTCTCCAGTTAATTGGTTAGAGAAGAGGATAATCCTTTCTGATTTGTTTCCTACACACAGGTCAGAGGGGATGGGTCCTGTTAATTGATTAGTATATGCATCAAATTCTACTAGCCTAGAATTTTTACCCAACTGTTCAAGAATGCTTCATGACAAAGAATTTTCCAGATATACAAATTTTGCAGACTAGGAAGATCAACAATTCCCTTAGGGATGCCTCCCCTGATTTTATTGCAATTCAGGTTCAATAATGTGAGCTTTCTGAGCATTGAAATATCTTTAGGAATCTTTCCAGTGAGCATGTTAAGATATAAATCCAATCACTCCATGTTTGCAATATTGCTCAACTGCCATGGGATGAATCCAGTAAGCTTGTTATTGTACAGTATCATTGTCTCTAGACTCTTTAACTTTCCCAGTTCCAAAGGCAAAGGACTGGTTAAATTAGAATTTGAAATATGCATAAACTCCATCTTTGACATGTTACCCAATTGCCATAGAATTCCACCCTTGTAAATATTGGACCCAAGCTCCAAATGCCTGAGCTGCTGCAACTTCCCAAGTTCTGGAGGGATTAAACCACTGATCACATTTCCTACCAAACTCAGGTACTCCAGTCTGGACAATTCACCATATTGACTGCGAATGCTCCCATTGAAGTAACTCCCAGCAAAGTTCAGCATCTGCAAATTAGCGAGCTCGGCAAACTCCCATGGAAGGGCCCGGTAAAATCATTTCTCTAAGCAGTGAAGTTCACAAGGTTCTTCAACCCTGAAACTCCCCCAGGAAAGGATCCATTGAAGTAATTATAGCTGATGTCAAGGCTTGTTAGACTGTAAATCTTGAAAATGGCTTCTAGCAATGTCCCATGAAACTGGTTGTCTCTAATGTTGAAGCTCAAAATGCGGGTAAGCAACTGGACTTCTTGTGATACTGAGAATGTGCCAGTGAGGTTTTTGCTTGACAGATCCAATGCCACCACCCTAGACTTATTGTTACATGTAATTCCAATCCATGAACAAGGAGACACATACATACCATTGATTCTATATTTCCAGCCTGAGAGTTTTCCTAAGCTATCCACAAGGACTGATTTGAGTGCCAATAGGGCACTGACCTCCTCAGGCACTAAGTATCATAACATGGTCCTTAAAGGATGTGCCAAGTATGAAAATCAACAATGAAGACTTCAATGAGTTCTAATTAGCTCAACCCTAAATCTATTAAGTGCCAAGAGGGATAAAAAACTATGAGGTCCAAACCTCTAAAATTAAAAGAGTCCAGATTAATATGGATCTGTGCTTAGTGTGCTTGGCTAGTCAAACATTTTTATGTCAGTAGGAGAAATGCACACAAGAATAAAAACACACACATGTCACAAACACACAAACATATTCACCCCTCCAGTTGTATATCACCTCACTTATCTCATCACAAAGATCCCACTTTGCTGGGAAGCATTGGTATTGTGTGCGAGTATTTATAACACAACTAGATGTGTGCATTCCTTAAGAGACAAAGTTTGTGTGCGTTCAATTATCGAGATTTGACTTAGTTTTTATGCACCCACCACAATGTTTTTACTATTTAGGTGTCATTATGCTTCGAAAGAAGGGAAGAAGAGAAGGCATATATGCTTTCTAAAATAGGACATGCATTTTTCTCCCACTGATACTAGACAATAATCTGTATTGCTCCATTTTTCTTTCTTTAAATTATATGTGAAACTCACATTGAGTTTAATCATGTGAGTCAAAATGGTGTATCCAAAAAGAAAATGGTTGTTTCCATGATGAAAAGGATAATATCTCATGGAGGGCATAATTACTATAAAATGGATTTCAGTAACAAACTAAGTAATTAAGATGAAATAAAACATGGTAAATCATAGGAATGAATGTTTTGTTTTTCCAACTTTTCCTTAATATAATTTTTTCTAGGAGTTTATTGAGCCCTTCAAAACTTTGTCCAAGGGTTCAAATTTGGCATGTCTTTTAAAACCAATGAGTCTAGTGTCACACTTTCCTATCCTATTACACGAAATCAAGACTCTACCCGATCACTATGGTTTTTCAGCAGACAAAGTTAGAACTAGTTGAGATGTTTTGACTCTCATGCCAATTGCTAGATCCCTTGACCCAAAAGCTAAAGGAGGATTTCAAAATCTCTAACCTTGACAAGATAGTTTTGGATTGGATTAAAGAGCTTATTCCATACTCCTTGTTAAAGTTGGAGATTCAATTCTCCCCTAACTGATGGGAGGACTTGAAAATTCAATCAATGGGCATAGGTGGTAGTGACACAAACATGTGCTAGACACCCAACTTAATAAAATTAAAGACTCAAGCCTAAACATTATACCTAGATCTTCAAAATTTGTAGAGTGTGGAAAGTTGGAAACATTTGGTGGACCTGAAAATGCTACCTTTGTTTGGTCCTTCATCTTGGGTTGGGTTGTTGTTTTCCATAGACTAGATCTTAGAAACCTGCATCCTTTGCGTTCGTTCTGTCAATAGATTGAAATCCTTAGGAACCTTTTTTGGTTTTTTTTTTCAAGTGAACTTGGAAGTCTCAAAATCATGCATCCATCTCCTCTCCACTCCCTTTTCACTGAACTAATGCTATGTTAAGAGATCAATTACACTGAACTGTCAAGTTTCAACTTGCCTCACAGAGTCACAACTCATTACAATTGAAATTTTGTTTTTAATCTAGAAATACGCTGAATGAAATTTTATTTAAAGCCCAGGCCCCAAACAAATAAAATTTTTTCATGGATCAGCAACATGTTTATTTGAGCTAATGTCTCACTATAAATCACAGTAAGTGGAACTGGAAGTGGTACAATTTTTCCAACTCTTAAATTATTGAGATGGAAATCCATGCACCATAAGCATGGAACCCCCTACCAATTCTCTCATCCCTCTTCCTCAATTCATGCAATCTCAATGGAGAGAGGGAGGCCATGACATAGATCTACCTGAGCCATGAAGGAGAGGCAAGAGTGTCATCAAAATTAGCCACACAACTCTCCTACAACCCTCATTAAATGATAAATTCCTGACTCTTGTGTTAGTTGGGATGATGTTTAACTCGTACATCACATGGAACCAACAAATGATGGGTAGAGGCCATCCAATAATGATAAAAATGATCCTGGCATCCCCATGTAGAACTAATCACAACAAAAACTTTAATGAATCTTCTCAATGTTTGTTGTCATTCCATTTTATGCCTTAATAACAATCTTTTGCGGGAAATTCAATTTTTATGTTGTATGGCTAAGTGTATTTTTTGGGGACACTCAATTTGAATGTCATGTTAACCATACTACATCAATATGAGCTTCTGACATACGATTATGGATATATTTAGGGTGAACTCAACATTGAAAAGTTTGCCATTGTGCATCAATGGTTCATGTATATTATACGACATGGATTCTACATTAAGGAGTCCATCATTCATCATCCACAGTTCACAAGTATCATATCCATATGGGTACCTTGTTGCAGGGATTTGTTCCAACCCTACCATCTTTTCCTAGCACTACTTCT
>LPNX010434820.1:33612-61390 GCA_001517045.1 Pseudotsuga menziesii
GGATCATTTTAGAAACCCTTATGGAAATATCTATCTCAATACACAAATATAAATACTACTTCAATTACAATAGAAAAATAACAACAATAAATCTGATATGAAATTTTCTTTAAACAAACTGAAACAACATAGCTTTCAGCCCCAATGTCCTAATAAATCATTGTAATAAAACAACCATAAAACTTGCTCAATGCATGAGAAAAATCAGTTCTGCAACACAAATTCATGAAAACAATGGTTGTACACTTCATATTATCATAGTAATGAAGATAAAGTACAAAACCTTAGCTCATCCCAAGCTAGTACAACAGATCCTTCCAACTCATCTCAAGCGGGGACTCTTCAATGCATTCCAAAATCTAGTATGTCCATTTGTGACTACCATAGACTGTGGTCCACAATACAGAGGCCAAGTAAGGAATCCCACCAAGCTCTACAATCCAATCCATGGAGTTTCAAAACAAGCCAGCATCGCACCAAAATTCAAACCCAATCTCTCCCATGTGCATCACACAAGCCATCAAGGATATTCTCACATGCATCCCATAGGCTTCAATACTCAACACTTGTTGTCACTTCTCTCATTCATCATTTGTGATCATTTGGAGGCTTGAGATTTTAGAATAGAGTCATAGACTTAAATTTTAGACTAATCTTGGCAATTCTTGTGGGTTGTTGGAATCTCAATTAGGACTTAGGAGGCAAGATTAGGAGGGTATACTATAGCCTATCTTCTAACTTCAAATTGAAATTTCAAAGGCCCTCAAGACTCTAGAGGCTATTTAGAGCCTCCTTGATATTGTATTTTGTTTCAAATTATTATATGTAGTGCACTTGGTGCCATTTTGATATATTAAGTTTTGATCCACACACACACACACACACACAAGTAGACTTTGCATATTTTTATCTAATGGTTTGGGATCATAGTTTGGAATCTTTATTATTTTTTTTCATTAAATTTATAATATCTTATGTATTTTTTAGTAAACTGAGTTATTAATTTCAAATTGATCTAACTCAATGTCAATTCTGGTTTGAGTGGGGCTGACCCTTGACCAGTTCCAAGTCTGAGTTGAAGCTTTAAAACATTGGCTAGCATCACACCAAATATCAATCTAAGTTACAATGTACTTATAAAAAAGACACTATATTCCCTTTATATATAATTAGGTGAGGGAGTCCAACAATAATACATGGATTAAGTCCACAAGTAAACACTAGGCTAGTTAAGCCAACAAAAAAACCCAAGTGGAGTGCTACACTAAGCATATAAGCAACAAGACACATCCTTTAGGGATTCTATATCCATATTCTGTCTTTGGCATGGCTGCGCTATGAAACATGTTCGACACATGTTTAGTACATGTCTTGAAACAAGACTCGTAATAAACACATGTCCTAGATGTGTCTCACATGTCCAACACATGTGGGTAGAAAAGTGACATATAAGATTATCAAAAAAAATCACAATAATTTTTCTCACTTTCTAAAGAGGGGGAAAGATATCTCAAAATTTTCCATTGTGCAGATGAATAGTAAAACCGAGATGGGATTCCATGTATTTTGATGGTGAATTCGCAAACCATATTTTCCATTTCTTCAACAATGGTGATTTTCTTCATTCATTCCACAGAAATCATGGCACAATCAACAATGGTAGTCAGTAAAGGTCAAAAGAAAGATGGGAATGTCAGTGTTGGTGTCCCCCCCCCCTCCCATCTCATGTATCTCTACTAACGCTAGTACTCCATCTGCTGCAAGGGTAGTAGCCAATGTTGAAAATAACCCTTTTGTAGCAACTTTCAAGATAACAAGCTCAAGAAAATAATAAATAAAGGGAATTGCTTCTCTATCAAATCAGTTTGAAGTTGTCATATGTAGAACTAATGTAGGACTTGATTCTTCAAATTCAAGTCTGCAGTTAAACCACCAATGCAAGGAAATTTTGTTGTCCCTTAACAAATATTAAAGCTAGAATATATGGTATGTGTAGCAAATGATAGTTGGTTAAAAAAAATATTTTATATGGTTTTCTTAAGGGTTTGCAGGCTTACAGAAAGGCTATTATCCTATTCCTTGAATCCTTTTCAAATGGTTCTTTTTAGATCAATAAATTTTATGACCCTTGATATGTGCCACAGTTGATCATTAAATATGTTTGGGAAATGAGAAATGACAAGCATGCTTCTAGCATTGTCTCAAGAATCAAAAAAATCATGAGCATTGGAGGCTTTTTTTTCTCTCTACAATATGTATTATGCCAACCATTTGGAGCATGGTCCTAGAAAGTACTGTAGTATTTTATGGTTTTTAAGAAATTTTGAAAGTCAACTTATTTAATTGCACCTAAGGTCTAGGAACAATTGATCACATTTTTGTTGAAAGAGAAAGGACAACAAGCATATTGAAAAGAACGATGACAGTAGGAACCAAATGGAGATGGCACTGAATGACGATATCCTATTTCAACTTATAGTCATGGAAAAGAACTTCATTCTTGCAGTTTAATCCCAAGCCATGAAGAATTCTCAATGAAAATGAGATCTTTTGTGTCTTGAGTTTTTAGTCAAGACACAACCTATATTAAGGATATTGTCTCTCTCTTTTGCACAGAGGCCATTTGGCTAATCCCAAAGTATTTTTCATTTTCTTTAAGCACAAAAAAAAGTAGACCACTCTTCGACATGGTTATGTTTATCATATTATGTTCAATTCATGTTAGATCATTATATTGCCAATATATCATAGGCTTCATGTCCACTCCATTTTATGGGTATAGAAAAAAATCATGCTAAATCAATCTATTTCCTCCTCACATCGACAGAGAATACTTTCAAGGCAAATAAAAAAAAAAGGGCAGAGGAAACAGGGCATTTACTAACCTAAGAAGGAGAAGTAGATTTGAATTTTGTGCCTGCAAATCCCTCGTCAACCTCTTTAGGAGCCTCCAAGTTCTATCATGTGTTGTTGTGTCTTTTTCAATTACAACAAGATATATAGAGAATTTCCCAAACCCCAAACACATTCTCTAACAGGCTTGAGTTATTGAATCGCCTCTCAAACCCAAACGCCTTATCCTACTACCAAAGCCAAAAAATTGCTTCCATTCGAGCCAAATCGTTGCATAGAGGAGTAGATCAAGCCATATTATTATGGATTTCACTACCATCATAAAACCCTCACCGAAAATTTGGTGCCAATCGAGCCATGGCCAAAAATTGACGCAATGGATTTCACTGCCATCATAAAACCCTCGCTGAAAATTTGGTGCCAATCGAGCCATGGCCAAAAATTTGACACAATGGATTTCACTGCCATCATAAAACCCTCGCCAAAAATTTGGTGCCAATCGATCCATGGCCAAAATTTTGACACCAATGGATTTCACTGCCATCATAAAACCCTCGCCTAAAATTTGGTGCCAATTGAGCCATGGCCAAAATGTTGACACCAATGGAGTCAAATCTCTATGTAGTGGAGTAGATGGAGACTTTTCACGACCATCATAAAAAACAAAATTGATGCCAATGGAGCCAAACATCTATGTAGTGAAGTAGATAGAGACATATTGTTATGGGTTTTGTGGCCATCATCAAACCATCGCAATATAGTTCCACACTCTAGAACTATGGCGGGCGACCAAATTATGGGATTTCCCTGGAGTGTTCCCCAAAAGCTGGGTATACCAATTGTTCCACCTCGCTTGTGGGAAGATCATTTTAGGCCTGGTGAACCACCTAGAATGGGATAATCATTGAGGTCTTTCATATCCAACATTTGTCAAAGGGATCTTTATCATGGCTAGGGTGTGTATCAACATTTTTTTAATGATTTTGTTTTTTATTTACAATATTATATCATAAATATGTTATTAAACTTTGGTTTTAATTTATATATGTGAATATGTTAATTTTTTGTTTATATATGAAATTTTATATTTATATATTAATGTTTTTTTAATAATACTATATTATAAATGTGTTTTAGTAACATAGACTTTGATTTTAGTTTATAATTGTGAATTTAAATATTAATGTTTGTTTATATTTGAAGTTTTATATTTATATATTAATGTTTTATATGTTAATGATGATAGTTTTTTTTTTTAAGAAAACAAAATCATTAGTACTCTTTTCCAAGGCCAGAGAAACCAACTGCATGTTGTCTAGTATTTTGAGAAGGAATTATAACAATAAATTGTTGATGTTTTTTGGAGGGGAGTGATATTATGATAGTACATTATTAATTTACTAAATTCTAACACTGCAGATGGATTCAGAGACCCTTCTCTAAATCCATATACAGTGTATGGGCCTCTGAATCCATCTGTAGTGTTAGAATTTAATAAAATGTACAAATTCATTGTCAAATTTGTAATTTTTTCCATTGCCGGAGTAACACAACTAAAAATGACCAAATAAATAACCAATTGTATCTGGTCATTTGTAGTCTAGATATCCCGTGATCAAATTTGGTCATTTATCTTGGTCTTTTTTAGTTGGTTTTTATCCTGTGACCAAAAGTGGTCATTTATCTTGGTCATTTTTAGTTAGCTAACTTAGAATTATCAATTTCAGTCATTTATCCCTTTAAAAAAACTGTGGTGACCAAAAATTTTGGTCTCATGGTCACTAATCTCTCATTTTCCACTAGTGTAGTGAATACAAATCACAATTGTGCACTACCATAAAGGTATAGCCATAGTTTCATATTTCCATCAAATGTATAGTTGCAATTCATAGTGTCAATAAATGTTGATTCATGTTTCCATACTATCAATAAATGTTGAGTCATGGTTCCATACTATCAATAAATGTAAAGCATCATATTTTATCAAAAAATGCAACGCCATATTTTAGTGTTACTTAATCTATGTTGTTTTTACTACCAATAAATGTAGGGTCTTAGATTTTTTCTTCATTTCCTATTGTACACTTCAATTATTCACCATTTGCATTCTAGGTTTTCTAGGGTTAGGGTATCAATTTTTTGTGTGTTGTGTGGATTTCTGCTTCAAACCCTAGATATCTTAAATCTTAATAATGAAAAAAGAGTATTATGAAAAGTCCCATAAAATATACTTGTGCTTTTCATTTGTATTTTGGGCTAACCCTAGGTAAATAAGGTTAATAAAATGTGTCACTTTCATTTGATATGTAAAGAGGTTAAAGTTGGCGATGCTAAGTTATTTTTTTCTTACAAGGCCATCATAAAACCATAGGGTATCAAAATTTGGATTAGTGTTACATGTGAGAAGCCTATTTTATCCTCAACAAGTTTTTTAGGGTTAAATACCTTGTTGGTATGCATTTTTTCAAACTTGTAAGAGCCAACAAAACCTGACCTTGTTATCCCATTCCATCTCCCAAACCCCTCCTCAACCTATATCCCATCCTTCTACTAGCCAAGCCATCCAAAATACATCATTTCCTAACCCTTATATTCCCTAGATCCATCTTCAAAAATAGTGTCCTGCCATACATTCCAAATCATGTCTAATGTTCGCCATTAGATACCCAATCTATTAAGTTTTAAAGCATACCAACCCTCCTTGAACCATAAAATCACCAACACCTTTTTTCTTTGGCCTTAGCAAACTCATTATCCTTCTTATCCTTGGTCGAAGTTTCCCTCATAGTACCCTAAAATTGGATATCCACATTCTTGCACCCATATATCATCCTAAACACACCCCACAATATTGCCATGCAAGCCTACCTAGCCTTTAGCTATAACAACGTTGAACATTTGGCTATCACTTTGGGCTTAAAACTTTGTGCATTTCCCTTGTTAATATGAACAAATCAATCCTAATTAATGAAAAGGGGCCCAACTTAAAGAAAAATAAACATAACTTCAAGTTGTTAAGAGCTTGGACCTGACCCAATAAAAATATGTGTATAATATAAGAGACATTTTCAAAAAGAAAATATCATTTATCATCCATTCTCATGGAGAAAAGGAATTCATGGTATTTGGGATGTGTTCCCTAGCACTATAAGCTTACATATGGAATCGTGATGAGTTCCCTAACTAAGGCTTTTTTTTTAAAGCATATAAATACCAATATATGCATTGTCCTAGGGAGCATGGTTGGAAGAGTTAGAGTTACCCTCCAAGTTTATTTGAATATTAAAGAAATTAAGGGGCATTTAAATACAAGATTTATCTTCTTTATTTTATTTTTCTTGGGATTATTTGACGACTGTAAATTACTTGTGCAAATATGCTTGTGGGGTCCTTGAAGAAAGGCAAGTTTCTTCCAATAAGAAGGTGTTAGGGTTGAGGTGAAACATTGCCTTTGTCTTGTTGTAATCTTTATTAGGATTGAGGTGAAACTCGAGTAAAAGGCCTTCCCTTTTATGAGGTGTAATTTCAATGTGGTATTCTAAGCTTCTAACTCATCACGTTTTTCTACCAATTTGATTATCATTTTTACCCTAAATGCAAACAAAATCATGATACATTGCACATTGTTTTAAACAATTCATCTTAAACCACATATTTGATCAACCAAATCCATAAGATCTGACATGTTTGCTTGGGAAAAGAATACATGGACACACTGTCCACATTAAATCAAGGTAGAATTTTGAAAATCGACCCATAAATCCAAAAGTTTCATTGCCTTTACTCAACAAAATCCTTGTTTGAAAATTGCAGCATAGAACATGTTCCTGGCCATGGATCCATAGGATAGGGGTGTCCCTATCTAGATTACCATGTTAGGATTCCAACAATCTTGATCGTTCATCCATCAGAATGTTGGTTTTCATTTTATCATGGGTTGCAACTCACATCCAAAAGTCATTCAAAGACATTTGGTGGATTTTGGCATGGGGAAAAATAATCCAACCGTTTATCATTTTTAAAATTCGTAAGCTCCTACATGTTTGTTTAGGAAAGGAATACACGAACACAATATCTACATGACCTGAAGGTAGGGTTTTCAAAATTTGATCACTGAATCCAAAAGTTGCATTGCCTATAACTAAGAAAAACCCTAGTTTACGTAATGTTTGAGTACATTAAGTAACACGCTTGTGGCCATGAACCCATGCAACATGCAATAGTGGTGAACATATATGGATTCCCATGTCACAAATCCAATGAACTTGATTGATCATTCGTTGGAGTATTGGTTTTCATTTTATTGCGAGTTGCAACTCACATCTAAAATTCATTCAAGGACATTTTGTGAATTTGTCGCAGGGCATAAAGATTAGACCATACAACATTTTTGAAGTCTGTAAGCTCATGCATTTTTTGGGGAAAGGAATACATGGACACACTCTCCATATGAACCCAAGGTAGGGTTTTCAAAATTTGACTCCCAAATCCAAAAGTTGCATTTCCTCTATTGAGCAAAACCCTAGTTTGCAAAATTGCGGAACCTAACAATTTCTTGTCAACAAATCCATGATATAGGGGTTCCGCTAGTTGGATTTCTATGTCATGAATCCAACAGGATCAATCGTTCATCCATCAGTCATGTCTTTCATTTTAAAGTGAGTTGAAACTAACATCCAAAATTCATTCAAGGACATTTGGTTTGCCCCACCATTGCATGAAAACCAAACCATTTGATGTTTTTTAAATATGTAAACTCCTACATGTTTGTTTGGGAAAGGAATACATGGACACACTCTCCATTGTAACAACGGTATATTTTTCAAAATTTCACCCTCGAATAAAAAAGTTGCAATGCCTCTTACTAATAAAAAACCTACTTTAAGAAATTGTCAAGTACATCAAGTTTGTGACCATGAACCCATGGGCTAGGAGTACCCCTAGATGGATACCATTGTCATGAATCCAATGGAATTGGTTGGTCATCCATCAAAGTGTTGGTTTTCATTTTATTGTGAGTTGCAACTCTCATCCAAAAGTTATTGAATGACATTTGGCGGATTTGTCCTACGGAAAAATAACAAAACCATTTAGCGTTTTTAAAATATGTAAGCTCTTGCATGTTTATTTGGGAAAGGATCATGATATAGCTCTAGAGCACCTTCTTGTTCCTCTTACACTTCTCACGTGGGATCTTTTTGAAGGATTTTTTCTAAGGTTTATCTTATTCACCCTAGTCAGGCATGGACTTTTCTCCATCCCTGTCGCCTTGGAAAAACCCTTGAGGAGTGGTATTCAGTGGTATTACAAGCCTAAAGTTAGTTTTATCCCTAATTCAACATACCGTAATTCTATTTTATACTTACCTACCTTTAGGTCCTGTAAAACTAGGAAACGAGATGGTGATGTCCTTGGGGATTTACAATGTTTGAGGGACTTGCAGGGTAAAGGGACTCACATTCCCTAGGTAGGGTAGGTAGATATACAATAGGTGGTGAGTAATTGTTTTGTGGATTATTAGGCTGATATTATTTAGTTATTATATTGTGAGTGCCCCTCCTATGGATTCCTTGGCCTCATCTCGGGGTGGCCTATCCAAGAAGAATTTGGCTTGGAAGTGCCTAAGGTTAGGTGTTACATGGGCCCATTGATGCCAATTGCATATTGATAAGATATGTGAATTATTTTATGTTATTTTACATGTTAATGTTTTTTTTCATTCTTATATTGCACCCTTGGTGGATTTTATAAACTCTGTTGAACAGATTGTTAATGATCAGATGCAAGATCGGATGGTTTTCCACTTGGAATTCACTGGCAATCTTAGTTGTTTCATATTTGATTTTGATGGAAGATTACGTATCTCTTATTCATGCTTATTTGTTGTTTTTTAACATGTAAATGTGCCCTCAGTGGCTGATCTTATTTGTGAATGAATTCGTAGTTGAAATGATGATTTTTCATAACACTAGTTGAGTAGTTTTTGCTTCAAAACTTGAATGCATTGATTATTTTCAATATATCTGATTTCCTTATGTTTTATGGATGCACATTATTATTCTATTTCACCCTTTATGGATGCAGTGAGCCCCTATGAATTAATGAAATCCTTGTTTAAGTCTACAAATTAAAATTGTTATGAATTTGGCTATTATCTCACTAGTTTATGCTTGGAAACTTGATTGCAGTGATTGCTTTGAAAGATATGATGCTTTATAAATGTTTACTTGCTGTAAATAATCATGATAATGTTACCTTTATGGATTTAGTGTGCCCCAAAGGATGATATACTCTTTCTCCTAATCGTTCAAATGAATTTGATATGATTTGGTTGCTTATTCATTGAACTGGTTATGGATTTAAAGGTCAATGGTAGATATGATTTTCCGTATATGTTAATGGATGTAGATGGAAGCTTCATACCTATTATTATTCATGGTTAAATGTATGTAGACAATAGATTCATATATGATCTGATAGGTGATGTAAAAATATTAAATAAAGTGTCGTAATTTTTATTTACGGAAGTGTCATGATTCCATAGATTAACTATCATAAAATATGAATTGTAATTGTTTACAAAGAAGTCTGTAAATCTGATTTGAAAATGTTACAAGGATGTTCATAGCTTCTTCTAGATTTTATTTAATTATTCTCATGTTCATATTAGACACTTGTGCAAATTTGGTTAAATTATCCTGCTCACATATCTATGCATCTGCATGAGCATTGGGAAAATTTTAATTGTATTAAAAGTGTCAAAATTATTTTAAACCCTAGATCTACAAAACAAGGACGACCTTCAAACCCTGAGATAAGGAGAGATTAACATTCAAGTGGTTCAGTCATCTAGGGAGAGGATGCATAGTTGTGATTTTTTGTTCTAGATCTGCCCCATGTTGACTAGGAAACAATATTCGTCCGCGTTGATTGAGAATTTTCAGCAAAAAAATTAGCGACCATACTAAGGACATTGTTAATCAAATCTATGAGTTTTTTTATCTCGCTTTTGTTTACAATATTGCAAGGTTTTTATCTCGCTCATTTAAAATATCTAATGTGATTGATCCACCTTATTCCAGCCTCGTCTACCTTTTATGGTCAGTATTCATACTCATCAATAGTTCCGGGTTGATTTTTCATTAATTATTTTAAGGGTTACTTGCTTTTTGGCTTCTTATGTAACACCTTGGGTTTGACCCCATTTTCATGATGTCTATAATGTAATTAATCGTGGTGAGGAGCTAAAGGCAAAAGCCCCACCATCGATTTGGTTGTGTATGTTTCGGCAATAGGGGTAGTTGTCGTTGGTATATCGTGGTATCTGGCACATTATAGTTTGGGATCATGTAAATACGCACATCAATTAAAATAAACCTACAGCCAGCTACGATGGTGCAACGTTAAAATGAAAAGGGCATGATTCCAAAGGATAAGGGGGGGAAAATGATGAACCTTGAGTCATGGGGAAAAAAAGCTACATGTCATCACCCTGTCTGTTTTTCCCACCTTCCCTTGTCTCATCCAACCACCTTTTTAATGATCTGCTGAGTTGTTGAGGCATTGATTGCTGGAAGTGGAGGCTGGCAGGAATGTCAGTCTTTGCCACACACTCACTCCACCAGTCCTCTCCCCACCTTCACGTGGGTAAGGGAACCATCACTACGCACACTCTTGGGGTATTTTGGGGGTTCACTCTCACGCAGGGACGCGCAGCAGGGGGCCAGTTAATCTTCCTCACGCAGAGCCAAGTTAAGGAGGGGTGCGATTTCTTGCTTGGGGGTTCATTTTCCCTCTCTCATGTTGTTTGTCGGTCTATGGTGGTGTTCCTTCCATTCACGCAGAGAACCAGTTTTCCTTTGGCATTATTGAGCTATCTATTGTTTTCCATCCTTCGTGGTGGCTCGTGAGCTGTAGACCGTTGTGTTTTCTTCCATGTTTTGCCTGGACTGTGTCTTTTACCCTTATGCACAGGTTGAGAGTTTGTTATTTCCCCTTTTTTGCATATGTAAGTCCTCCAGCCATTACATTGGGGATTGTGTGATACTGTGGGCTCATGGATGTTGGTTGGCTGTTGATTTCCACATTCGCTAACTGAGTTTTCCTTTGTCCACGCCAGGAGTTTGGTTTCCTTCCCAATTGCGGACTGCGTAATGTTGCCATCGTTTCATTGTGAGTTTGTGGCTGTTGATGTACCCTGGTTTTGGGTTGTTGTTGAGTTGTTTTGGCCACGCTAGGGCCAAGAACAACCCTGAGTTGTCTTATGGACCTAAACTGTGTTTCACCTTTTGTTTGGGATTGTCACTCGGTTGTCTTTGCCTTCTTCATGCAGCTATGAATGGATTGTTTTGCTACGGTATGCAGTGGTTGGTATTCGGACTGTTGAGAGTGGGATTAGAGGCTGGGTATGCTTGAGAAGACTAGTGTTGAGGCCACTAGCTTAGCATTTATCCTTTCCTAGCTCCTTGACGACCTGGTAAAACCCTACTGTGTGGGTTTGGCTAATTGGAAAACCTTGGCTATGTGTAAGCCTGCATTGACCCTTATTCCTTGAGGAATCATGCCTAGATCAGGGGTGGCAGTGTTGCTAAGAGATTGATGAGCATGCTGGCATATGGTTGGGTGGAATGTTGCAGCGACGTAGCTGGTTGCGGGGAAAGTTCTTCATTAAAAAGATAAGTACTCCTGACTATTCCATCTTTGCAATTATATCTATTGTTTCATGAGAAATGATGAACATGTTAAATGCGGGAATGTATATGTTTGCTTCCGCTGAATGTTGAGTAATTATGTATCCTTGTATGTTATATGCATCTTAGTATGTATTATGTTAAGCTTTTTAATATCAGCATTTATCCCTGTTCGTGTTCATGGGGTTGTTTTCTCGTTTGTTTCGTGTTAGTAGCATCCTCTTCACCGGTCGGAGGGTCGAGGAAGTTACAGAGTGGTATTAGAGCAAAGGTTGCAGCATGGGCCTGAATGGGCTGTGGAGATGCAGTGACAGAGCGTATGTTGCAGCAATTAGGCCTCAGAGGGCCATGAAGAATCGGTTAACAAAGGCAGGGTGCCTACTGCCCAGAAGAAAACAGGAGAAATATGTGAATGACAGGAGAAAATTCCAAAAATTTTCTATGTCCAAAAATCATCGGATAAGCTAGGCGGAAGTCCGTCTGATGCACAACGGACAGAACCTAGAGACGGAGCCGCAACGATGGGAAGCTTTACGAGAAGTCTTCCAATGTAGCAGCGGTGGCAGAAGAAAGGGGAGGCTCACCGAAAGGGAGCCGCAACGATGGAAACAAAGAGGTGTTGAGAGCCAATGCCATCGGGTGAAATAAGCTGAAAAAGAGGAAATCCTTTGAAAAAAATTTCTAAGTGTTTAGACCATCGGATCATGGGAGAACTTAGTTGGAAGCCCCTCCGATACAAACCCCAGCGGCGACGAGAGATAGAGGAATTCTGAGCCAATGAAGCGGATGGAAAGATGATGAAGGCACCGCAATGGCGGCAGAAGAAAGATGATGAAGACTACCGAAACGTCGACACATTTAGGTGGAATGACTTCCAATGCCATCGGCGAAAAATAGTGGAAGCCGGAGCCACAGTTGCGCAGGGAATCAGCCGAAGGCTGCCGATATGTCGGCAAAACTTAGTAGTTCGAGGCGCCGATAAGTAGTGGAGGAGTTAGGCGATTTGATCGACGAAATTTAGAAGAAGTATGAGCCGATACATCAGTGAAAATTAGCTATTTGGAGCGGCGAAGATTTGTGAAGTGGATCAGAGAAAATTAGTTGATTGAGCGGCGAAGTGTTAGGTAATGGAAATGCCGATACGGCAACAGGAAAGAGGTGAAAGCACTAAGGAGAAAGAAGGATTTTTCGCCAAAAAATTCTCTTAAGTGTTAAAGACATCGGCGAAACTTTTTCGTTTAGATCACCGATGTGACGGCAGACATCGACAGAAAATAGATGTTGAGGGTGCCGATTTGTTGGCAGAAGAAAGTAGAAAGAGAAAACTTTGAAAATTCCTCTAAGTATGGAAACCGTCGGCGAAATTTAGTTGTTTGAGCAGTCGATGCGGTAGCAAGTATTGGAGAAGAATAGAAGATGGGATCACCGATAGTTAAAGGATGAGGTTGCCGATGCAGCGGCGGAAGAGAAGAGAAGGTTTCGGCGAAAATTAGTTGAAGGCAGAGCTGCAGTTTCGACAGAAATCTCCCGAAGATCGCCGAAACGTCGGTGAAGGTTAGATGATTAAGCAGCCGATGCGGCAGCAGATGAAGGGAGAAGTTTTTTCGAAGAGCTGGAAGCGTTGGAAAAATCTAGACGATCGAGCAGCCAATGCAGCGGTGGAAGAAGAAAAAATTTCAAAAATTTTTCTAAGTATAGAAAACATTGAAAAACTTTAGAGGATTGGACCGTCGACACATTGGAGAAAATTAGAGGATCGGTCCATCGATACGTTGGAAGCCAGAGGAGGATTAGCCCGAAACGTCAGAAAAATTTAGTTGATTGGACTGTCGATGAGCGTCGGATGAAAGATGAAGATCAGACCACCGGAGTGTCAGAAACTTAGAGAACTAGCCATCCGACAAGTAGAGGATTCGATCGTCGATGATGGCTTTTGCAGCGTTGATAAAGGACTCGGAAGCTTAGACGGATGGGGATCCGAAACGGCGGAAAAACGTTAGTTGTTTGACCACCGAGGGATATCCTTTGGCATCACCGATGAAGTCCAGAAGCGTAGATGAACAGTGGAAAGGGTTAGTTGTATGGCCGTCGATGAGCAGCGGAGGAAATTAGTCGTTCTGACTACCGAAACATCGGAATGAAGAGACCCGATTTAACAAAGGAAAATTTTGAGTTTTCAAGTGGGATTTTTCAAAGATTTCAGGGGTTTTTCAGTGAAATTCTCAGTAGTATTTCAACAACTTCAAGGATGAAAAGGAGAAGAAAATCCTAGGTGGCTGAAGTTAGCATTCCAGACCAAAATACAGTTGTGCATTTTGCCTAAAATTGGTGAAAACCTTCATTTTTAGAAGTGGTGTGATTTTCACACCCGAGCTCAGAATGAAGCATGTGGATAGGTGTTGGAAAGCTTATCCAGTAGGGAACAAGGGAAAGTCACTAGAATCTGAGTATGGAGAATCAAAGTGCTAATGACGGCCGTTGCTATCAAATGAACAAATCTGGGAATTGCATGCCTAGAGATAGCAAGACCATGAAGTCAAACCAGCTGCTGTGTGGAAGAGGAGTTCCATGCGAGGATGTGGGACTTGAAAAGGAAAGTTCCCTTAAACCATATCTTGCTGATTATAACTACATTTTCTAAGTTTTATACCTGGAATGTATGAGGATATGCTTTGCATACATAGGATATTGAGGATTATACATTTATAATGAACCACTAATGATAGTTATTGCATTGGTGTTGGCATTAGTGGAAAAACCAACGACAACATGGACCTGGCTGAATATGTTGCTGATGCTGAAAAATGTGACTAGCAACCCTCTGGAGGAAGGGATGAGGCAACCAGTCCATAATCAAGAGTTGGTGAGCAAATTCTGCAATCCTCTGCAAGATGCCAACTAAAATGGTAGTGTTGAAGGTGTAAGTAGGATCCATGCAGGTAATGGTTTAATTATGACAAATTCCAAGGAGTGGTAAAGGTAAGAGACCTCATACCATGTGGATATTTGAATATAGAAAGGTGTCATGCCTGTATATGTTGATTAAGCATAGTAGCCCAAGGAAAGTAAGTACTGATGATCTTGATTGTAGTAATGTATCCTATACGAAGTAGTCATGGTTAGGCCATGCATGGTATGTTGAATGCATAGTATTCCTGAATCAATGCAAGGTAGCATTGAATGGATATGCATTAAAAAGATTGTATGAATCTTGTAGTCATGCATTGAATGGATGCATAGGAAGGGTGTGAGTGACTGATTGCATAAGTACAGGTGCAAATGTTGTGATGCATTGCATGAATGCATTGAGATGAGTTCATGTGATATTATGAATAACTAATGGCTGAAATGATGAATTGATGACAATTTAGGAACCATTTAAAAGGCTGTTATGAATGCAGGATAGTAAGTGCATAAAGAGGATAGTTGTGACCAATTGGCTACCGGGAATACTCTATGGAAGAGAAAGGTGGTACAAATGATACGCTTGTGAAGTAAGAAGTATCTAAACATTTCATTTAATTGCATGAATGATGTGACTATACCTTGCAAATGTTAGTATGATAATGATTGCGTGAAGTAAATGAGTTTTGGTAATATTGATGTGATTAACAGCTGTAAGTATTTGAATTTTATAAATTCTGAAAATGCTTCAGTGATGGTTGCAGCAATGGGAAGGTTATATGCATCTAGACTTACCAAGTGTTTGGTTGATTGAAGCTCAGGTTTCAGGTAGATTATTTAGAGCATGGCAATGAGAGTAAGACCATGACAAATGCCGGAATTTACCATGTGAAAGAGCCAAACCTTATGAGAAGAGTCTCATGGCTGTGAAAATAGTTGATTGTGTCAGGAGGATGGATTGGGTACACATTGCACGAAGAGCATGTGTGATGGCCTGCAAGAGCCAAACTTCATGGGAATGTTTTCCCTTATCTTGGAAATCGGTTTCGGGTGCAACTCCATTGGACATTTTGGAAATGCCTCATCTGCACTACATGTTTGGTAAGCAACATGAGTGAGATGGTATAGATTATGTCGATAAGACATGTGTGGATATGAAAGGTAAAAAGGAGTTGGGATGGCTAACCGAGGGACTTTCAACTCAGAGAAGGGAGCCCCATTTCTCCTTAATGAAGGAATACTGCGTCGGAAAATGGATAAGTGTTCTGTGACCCTTGCTAAGAATATGCATGTCAAATTATTAAAATTCCATATGCAGAACATGTTTTGACTTTATTTCCATGATGATCAATTGCTTGAGTATGAATAGGGCCTACATGGCACACACTGGGAAAAGGTGCACACTTTTCTGATGTCGATTCATGAAAGGGTTTTCAATATTGACTACACCCTAGGGAGTGGACGCACTCCTGGTGTCTCAATACTTGATAGTGAATGATATGAAATATGATTATAGTTTTAGAGCAATAACACTGGTGAGTTTGCTTATATTGCTCGTGTTGACAGGCTAAATAGATGCAGTTGGGTGTTGCACCCTAAAGAGAAAAGGCAAACGGTTGTTGTGAGGGGTTGCGGAGTAAGGGTTATTGTTGATATAAGTGTGCATTATTGTTGATATAAGTGTATGTTGATATAAGTGTATGTTGGTATAAGTGTATTGTTGATATAAGTGTATGTATTATTGTTGATATAAGTGTATGTAGGTATAAGTGTATGTTGGGCTGTTATATGCCTAGGGATCCATAGTAGATCCTGGACCTGGAAATGGTCGTGGTAAAGTTCCAAGCCCAGCCGACATGAGGGTGTACTGGCTAGACATTAATTATTTGATGTTGCGGAGCAACCTACATGCTGACCTAACATCCAAGTCCATAGGTGATCCCAAGTCTTGCAAAGCGAAGCAGGATCCTGTGGACCAACGAGGAAACACACAATACAGATAAGTATTGGATTATTTTGCTTATGAATGTACATGTGTATATGATTTGGTTATGATGTTTTAAGCTCTTGTTCTAGAGATAAAACCGATGAGAATAAACTAAACATGTGAATCTATTCAATGTTTGGATATAGGTATCACTGGGAGCGAGGACTATGAGAGCATCCTAGGGGTGCATGTGGAAATGTGACTGTCCTGGAGAGCTCGGAATGAGCGGTAATGAAAAAGGTGCTAGTAAGACTATGGAGGTCCTAGCAGCCAAGACAAACCATGTGGAGAGACTCCATGGTTGAGAGGTCTGAAATGGACCAGAGACACTAAGTGGCATGACCAACAGGGATTGGTCCAGCATTCACAGTGAAGTGAAAGAGGATGAGAACATGAAAATCCACAGTGATGGTGTGGGTTCTATGATGGAACAAAACAAAGAGGGGAAAAACTCTTGCCGCTCTCTCTTACCCTTTTAATTATATATATATATATATATGCATTGTGAAAACAAAAGATTGTTGAATGCATGTATGACTGAAAATGGAATGTGTGTATTTGCTTAAAGTAATTTGTGAATGCTCGAATGGTTAACTCCCTGCCCAAGAATGGACATGAATGAGCTCGTGTGCCTGTTGGGAAGGCATGAAAAATATGAAAGTCTCCTTGATGAGACTTAGACTGTCATGCCAATTGGGTGGTTAACTGACTGATTTTAATGTCTATATTATGCTTGGCCTGACAGAATTTCAATGGTGCATTTCACAGGTGAGAAAAATGAAACACGGTAGTGCACATTGATCATGGAAGCAGATTAAAAGTTGTTGGACTTGGTTGGAAGTCTCCTTCAAATGATTTCCAAGACCCAAGAAAATCTTGGGGAGATGCTCAAGATACAGAAAAGGCAGAATGAAATGAACCACCAGATTTTGCAAGACTCTATTGGTTTGCAAAGGGAGGTGAAAAGCCTTCTGGGGGCAATCGGCAAAGGAAGGGAAGGTGGATCAGTGATGGGACATTCATCCAAGTGACCCGTTAAGAAACGGTCCAGGCATGAAGACTCAAAGGAAATTGAGCAGGTAAAGATGAAGTCGCCAGTTCAATGCTGGGAATGCGGAGGACATCATTTAGGCCGGGACTGCCCAATGAGGGAACATGAAGAGGGAAACAGCCGCAAAGTTCCTAGACTTCGGGATAAGCTGAAAGCTAAGAACCAGCGGGAGAAGTTCATGGAAGCCGAGGGGCTTGGTCCTGAACGTTCAAAGTAAATAATTGAACGTGAGACAAATCTGCAAAATTTTGAAATTTTGGATGTGAAAATCAAATATGTATTCCTATGTATTGGAACACCGAGGATGGTGTTATTCCAAGGGGGAGGGGAATTTAACACCCCAGTTTTGACCCCGTTTGCATGATGTATATAATGTAATTAATCGTGGTGAGGAGCTAAAGGAAAAATCCCCACCATCGATTTGGTTGTGTATGTTTCGGCAATAGGGATAGTTGCCGATGGTATATCGTGCTATCCGGCACATTATAGTTTGGCATCATGTAAATAAACACATCAATTAAAATAAACCTACATCCAGCTACGACGGTGCAATGTTAAAATGAAAAGGGCATGATTCCAAAGGATAAGGGGGGGAAAATGATGAACCTTGAATCAAGGGGAAAAAAAGCTACATGTCATCACCCTGTCTGTTTTGCCCACCTTCCCTTGTCTCATCCAACCACCTTTTTAATGATCTGCTAAGTTGTTGAGGCATTGATTGCTGGAAGTGGAGGGTGGCAGGACTGTCAGTCTTTGCCACACGCTCACTCCACCAGTCCTCTCCCCACCTTCACGTGGGTAAGGGAACCATCACTACACACACTCTTGGGGGATTTTGGGGGTTCACTCTCACGTAGGGACGCGCAACAGGGGGGCGGTTAATCTTCCTCACGCGGAGCCGAGTTAAGGAGGGGTGCAATTTCTTGCTTGGGGGTTCATTTTCCCTCTCTCATGCTGTTTGTCGGTATGTGGTGGTGTTCCTTCCATTCACATAGAGAACCGGTTTTCCTTTGGCATTATTGAGCTATGTATTGTTTTCCATCCTTATTCCATTTTTTTCCTAGGCTATGTCTTTTCCCCTTACGCACAAGTTGAGAGTTTGTTCTTTCCCCTTTTCTACATATGTAAGTCCTCCAGCCATTACATTGGGGATTGTGTGTGCTGTGGGCTTGTGGATGTTGGTTGGCTGTTGATTTCCACATTCGCTAACTGATTTTTCCTCTTTCCATGGCGGGATTTTGGCTTCCTTCCCAATTGCGGACTGCGTAATGTTGCCATCGTTTCATTGTGAGTTTGTGGCTGTTGATGTACCCTGGTTTTGGGTTGTTGTTAAGTTGTTTTGGTAACGCTAGGGCCAAGAACAACCCTGATTTGTCTTGTGGACCTGAACTGTGTTTCACCTTTTGTTTGGGATTGTCACCCAATTGTCTTTGCCTTCTTCACAGAGCTGTGAATGGATTGTTTTGTTGCGGTATGCAGTGGTTGGTCTTCGGACTGTTGAGAGTGGGATTAGAGGTTGGGTATGCTTGAGAAGACTAGTGTTGAGGCCACCAGCTTAGCATTTAGCCTTTCCTAGCTCCTTGATGACCTGGTAAAACCCTACTGTGTGGTTTTGGCTGATTGGAAAACCTTGGCTATGTGTAAGCCTGCATTGACCCTTATTCCTTGAGGAATCATGCCCAGCTCGGGGGTGGCAGTGTTGCTGAGAGATTGATGAGCACGCTGGCCTATGGTTGGGTGGAACATTGCAGCGACATAGCTGGTTGCGGGGCGAGTTCTTCATTAAAAAGATAAGTACTCCTGACTATTCCATCTCTACAATTATATCTACTGTTTCATGAGAAATGATGAACATGTTAAATGCTGGAATGCATATGTTTGATTCCACTGAATGTTGAGTAACTATGTATCCTTGTATGTTATATGCATCTAGTATGTATTATGTTAAGCTTTTTAATATCAGCATTTATCCCTGTTCGTGTTCATGGGGTTGTTTTCCCATTTGTTTGGTGTTAGTAGCGTCCTCTTCACCGGTCGGAGGATCAGGGACATTACATCTCAGATATGCCGACGCACTTGGTATTTTTTGATAGAGTGTCAGACTGACCCTGACGCATGTTGCATACTCTCAACAGACTTAGGAATATCCCCAACACATGTTTCCTATTGTCAACATGTGTTTCTCATGCCTAATCTCTTCAGACATTGTGCGCCGTTGACGTTGTTCAGTAGCATACAAGGAGCGCCGACTAAAATAAAATGCTGTGGTGTCACCCTATAGAGTGTGTTGAGGTAGGCTATCTACAACTCTAGTGCTTTTATTTTGAAAATTTTTGTTCCTATTTGGGTTTTTTCAATCTACGTTTAGGCTTGTTGACAGGTCTGATAGTGTGTTTATCATGAACATTCTCTTTGGGTTTAGATCTCAAGAGTTGTGCTAGTAAAAAACTTTGGAATTGAATATTTTTGTGTGGAATTGAGTCTTGGGTTTACAGTTTGTCCATTGATCTCTTAAAAAAGTGTTCTTAGATCTATAGGAAAGGAAAGCATTGTGTTTTATTGCACTCTATTTCATGTCATCTTTTGTCCTTTACCATTTCTTTTTTAAAATTACATCAAAAAACAAAAATGTTTGATTTGATTGCTTTTTGTTTGCTTGAGTGATTAGAAGTTTTCTTTTTGAAGTTGATAAAGAAAGCATAGGCATTTAGACATTATAAACATTTATTTCCTTTTCATCTCAGAGATCTTTTAGGCTTAGCATTGGAAATTGTTGTGTGTTCTGGAAATCTCTCGAAAGCTTAAAGGTGAATTGTTGAAGATTGCATAGTGTTTTTGTTTGAAAAAGGAAAAGTCTCTCCCTTACCCTAGGTAGAGTTCATCGAAGAGAAAAATTGCACTACATCTAGGTCATTTGATCTTGCAATTCTTTCACACTCCACAAACATTCACTAACCATCAAGATAAAATTGGACGGTAGCTTAGGTTAAAATATTTAGTAATTTGAGTGATATGTTAGAAGATGTGTTTGAGCTTCTATAAACATAGGAGCTGTCATTTTTTTACTACACCACATCTCAAGGGTAGTGCGGTTCTTCCACATACCAACTGGTATATCGAACATCTTTTCACGTACCCTTGAGGTATATCAAAAGGTTCTTCACATACTCGATAGTATATTAGAAGTCCCCTTTCAAACGGTCATGCATTAAACAACACTAACACATATTTGAGATCCCACGTACCTTGTGTATATCGTGAGACCCTTCTAGCAAACCTATACCAACTGAGAAAATCCTTTTGGTCGTCTTGTTGGATCAATATATCGAGAACAACACTCGGTGAGTTACTATGCATGTGTCGTCTAGGTAGTTGGGTATTCAGGAAAGGGTATGGTCCCAGTCCTCCTTGTCACGTTTTACTGTTGGACCTTGCAGTGTATCGCGAGTTGTGACAACCTGAAAATACTAGTGAGGTTTCGTATTTTTTTAGCCCCTCCAATCACTTAAGTTTGCTTCTGGCCTTATCTTGCATAGGATTGTCTGTATGTGATCTTTTCTTTTGAAAAAATTTAAAGTAGAAGTTTACAGCCTGCATTCTAGCTGAACTACCTGTGAGACAATCTCGTAGATTGCAGGGTTTACCATATAGCTTTCCTCATGCCATGGAATAAAGAGAAGGAGAAACAATGAATCAACCGACTATAGCTTATTCAAATGCAGAAGGAATTCTGGTTACTGGACCCAAGGAAGAAAATTCTTCCTTTGAAAATCCATCCACTACAGTAATAATTCAACAACCTTCTATAGATGATGCAAGCTTTCGTTTTCCTATGGAAGGTCAATCTAGTGCACGAGACTGGGTCTTTACCCATCCATCACATGAAACCGTGGCATCGAAATATGGTCCAACCGCTCCATTTTGGGAGACCTCTTTAGGACAGGCCATCTATGAATACATGACCACTATCTTACCATACCTTACACCCCCTAGAGAAACTAGATTTATTGTGGATAATAAGATCCTTGGACCTGTCCGCTAGACCCTTACTCATTTATGCTGAATCGGGGATAACATAAGGATAAGAAGCTTATCCCCCTTCCTTGTTTGTTCGAGGATGACCAATCCAGAATACCATGCTCCTTCACCATCTCATGTGGCTTTTATTTCAAGGACATTAGTTCAAAATGTAGCTACTTATGATCCAAGTCAACCCTCCATCCCTGCCATACTAGCTCAAAATCTCCCATCTATTTATAGTTCTCCTGTACTTTTCACAACTCGGGGGAAATCCCCAACCTAGGTCTTTTCACTAATGAAGGGAATTGCTTCTAGTTGGGGCATAATGTTCTTATAGGACAACCAATAATCAATATACCTTCCACGACTATGAATGTGGTTATTCTCTCTTCCATTATGGGATAAACCTAGTGGGTTCAACCCATTTTCAGTCAACCTTCATGTGGCTATGCCTATCCAAGAAATCAACCGTCTTTGGTCCATTAAGATTATCAACCTATGGCACCGAGAATTGTTTACCTTGGGAGTATGAAAAACCCATGGGGGCAAGTTGATTGGTCAAATGTCCTCGTATCTAGGAGACCACATATTAATACCATTGGGGTTCTTGGAGTTCCACCTTCCAGGGGTCTACCACCTAGGGGTCCACCACCACCTGGAGGCCCGCCACTTAGAGGTCCACCACCACTTGGGGGTCCACCACCACCTAGAGGTCCATCACCACCTGGGGCTCCACCACCACCTTGAGGCCCACCTTCTAGAGGCCCACCACCTAGAGGTCCAACTCCCCCTGGCGGCCCACCACCTAGAGGACCATAGGGGGGATCATTTGCTAACAAACTACCCAATCAACTAGTCATTGGGGCATCATCAACACTTGTTTATCAATCGAATTATGGTCTTACTTGTCTGAAAATTCCTTATCAGTACTACCATTACCCTAAACCTAATCAACAGTTACCATTTATGGCTACCTTAGATCTACCAGATATGTCTAGATTCATTAATGACCCCATTCACCACAATCCTTCATGGCCAACTATCCTTGTCAAATTACCCTCGGATATACTCAAATTCGATGGTAAACCCGGTGAATACCCTAAAAACCACCTAATGACATATCATTTGTGGTGCTTGTCCAACTCTCTAATGGATGGTTCCATCTATTTGAGATTGTTTTAGAGAAATCTCACCGGGGTTTCCACAAAGTGGTATAAAGTTTCCTAAGCATTCCTTTTGGGATTTCAACACCTTATCAATGGCCTTTTTTATGCATTTTTAGTTACCAATATGATATGAAACAGGTACGGATCCTTAACCCCACTTTGCCAAACCACTTCCACCTATATATCTGATCATATACATGAGTGGAGACGACGACATAGGTCGAAAAGCTCCTATTACCTACTAGTTGCTCATCATTTGGTTCACCAAATCTTTGCTTCCATCCATTGCTAGGGATGTTTCCATGGGAGGCGTTGTTACTGAGGAACAAGCCATTATTTGTGCTCAGTACCTTGACTTGGTTTATTCCCAGTCAGGCACTATGTATGACTTAATCCCCCATGCTCATCATCCTACTTCGGACCCTTCAAGACCTTCGATGGAGCCACCTGCCGATGACATTCTTGGTTTTGTCCAGACATAGTCGACGGCAAAATCCTTGGAAACTTCCCCTCCTGTTTTTTTAACTGAAGTGAATGCGGTTCAATCCTCAGAATCTTCGAGAACGAAGAAGAAAGGAAAGAACAAATCCAAAAAATCTGAGAATCAACAGGAAGGTAATTTTTTTTAAATTTTTTTTTTTTAACTTTCCAACTTAGCTCTTTATTACGTATGTTATTTACACTTTTAGCCTCCTGCCACCATAGAGAAACTTTTCCACTCTACTAAAAGATTTCTAAGTGTGTACTATTTCTTTTCTTTTCTTTCCAGTACTGCAATAATTTTGGCCATTGTTCTTTGGTGGATCTCTCAAACTTTTTAGGATTAGATCATTTATCTCCTCTTGATATGATTTGGCATTCATTACTTTAAGATTATCTGCCTTAAGGATTTCCAAATCTGCTTTCAAACTCCTCATTGTTTCTAACATTTCCGATCACATATCTGTGTTATGTTTTTCTCTCAGTTCTACATAGAGACTTGCATTCTCTAATGCCGGAATACCTTCAGACACTACTTCTTCTTCCTCAAATATTTTTTCTTCCATCGCTATGTCTACATGTAACAATATATATTCATTTTTTATTTATAATTGTTTGTATTCAAAATACTCAGTCATATTATACTACATGATTAAGCGGTGTCCCATTAGGTCGAAGTGTTTTAACCTGGCTCTAATACCATTTTGTAACAATCCAAACTAAACACAAGAAATAAGAGTAAATTTGTTTTTTTTTAAATAAAGGTAAACTTAACTATGGTTGTTGAAATTTAACCCTCAACTAAACAAGTATCATGGTTTTCCATCTTCATGAAATCAAATTTGGGTGACTCTTCACCAAAGATTGGGAAAAATTCGAAGATTTAAACAAGGACTTGCTTAGCTTCATGACTAACACTTATCCTATTCTTGTTACAGGTATTTCCAAGGTTCATATTACCTCAAGTGTTCCTCCTAAGAATGAGGACTAAGGTTTACCTACCTTAATTGGAAAACTAAGTATTTCCAAAGCATGTCTTATATAATTGATATTGTAAAAAAGGTTTTAAACCCGACATAATGCTTTACAGTTGTCTCACACTTGCTATCTATGTGTTGACTTTGGATAGGGTTACGTTCTCTAGCTCATTGTCGGATCATTAGTTCATGCAGCAGTCGACTACTAGCAGTCCGTAAGTGGATTGACAGCTCTGCCACAATGATTTAACACCAGGTTAATGGGAAAATGTGTAAGTTCGAGTTGAACTAAACTACGAATCACAGTTTTTAGAATATTATATACCATTTAATTTCCAGTATCGACACCATTTCCAGTTTTGAGAAGCTTATACACCATTTACTTTCCAACATTGACACCATTTCCGGTTTACTGCAACAACTTCCAAACCAGGTAAGGAATAAGACTTAGCTTTCTATTTGGTAGCGTTTTTTGAGGTTTATTATTTATTATTGAAGATAATGATTTCTTACATTCCAATTGCAGGTTGAAAACATAGAGAATGATCTTGGCTCGAAAAACTGGGTTTAGCTACGTTACCGGTAAGTCCTTGTTTAAAGTTTCAACTTCATCCTATATCTATTTCTTTGAAGAATGAAATGGTGGGTTAAATATACGACCGCTTATGAAAAAGGAAAGGTTATGCTGTCGTTGGTTCTGTAGGCCATCGCCCTAAGCTCTCAATAGTTGGGGTTTTCTTTTCAACAACCATATGGCTTAGTTTGTTAAAACAAATTATAGTTCTATTCTTAATATATATATAATTATGAGAGTGAATTTAGTTATTCGGGCCTACATGTCAAATGGGTCCACATCCAAGTTTGTAAAGAGACACATTGTGATTATTGCAAATCACTATACTCTATCGTTTTTTTCTTTTTAGCTTGTAAAGAGAACTAGGTTATCACGCGGAACTGGTTATTTAAAATTTAATGGATGTTACCCATGTGGTACTGTGGACTGTTGTAATGGTTGATAGTTAAATATGGTTAAGTTGTAATGGATATCTCTGTTTAAAAAGGTTAACTCTGTCTTATTAGGCTAATTTACTGATGTGTTTATTATATAATTACTTGGTTTGTTTAACTGCCTGTAAATTGGTTTTTTTCCAATATTATCCTCAGTTCTAGGGTTTACTTATCTTCAATAGTTTTTAATTCAATGAAGAGTTTATTAATTTGCTAGTTTTAAATACCTGCCCGTAATTTAGGTTTTTAATATTATTCTTAGTTCTAGGGTTTTACTGTTTAAGATTTATAAGGAGAAACATATATAATAATAACAAGGGTTTGATTATATTCGCTCTATTTGATTTGTTGAAAGCTCTACATTCACACTCTATTGAATGCCAATTAAAGGAGATAAATGCAAATGCATGAAAGATTCATAATAACAGTAATATAAACCATTTAATATATTTTCCTTTCTATAGTTTGTAACTAAGTAACATGCTAGTATAAAAGTATAAGCACATGGTAACTACCATAAGGAAGAATTTAGTTTTCTAGAAATATATATGCACAATTCGATAATCAAGGTGTTAACAACTATACACTACCTAGCCATAGGAACTGTGAAGCGTTCAAGATTGTACTGTTCCACCCCCTTGCCTAGACTCTTAGGTTTAAAACTTGTTTCCTGCAACTTCAAGTTGTCACCCATAACTAGGAAGAGTCGGCCACTCTAGAACCTAGCATTCTCTTATGCTCATTGTCGGTTCTAGTATAGAGCCTAACATCACAAAGATGTTCTCTTGCAGCTCTGTGCTATCTCATGGATACATTACATAGAACCTTCAATTCTTGATCTCTGGAAACTCTATCTTTTTATTTCTCTTTTTCTCTATACAACCCTATGCATGCCCTCTTCTCTTTGCCTAGGACTTTTACAACAAATAACTAACTCTCCTTAGTACTGGTCACTTGTCTTCGTAAAGAATGCTGAGCATTTGGTAACTGTTTTAAACCCAAGTTTATGTCAATTAACTACATATTTTTTAAAACTCTCAATTTCAGAATTACAGTAATATAAAAATTAACTCATTTGTTCCATTATATTTAAGTAAAATAAATCAGCAAAATGTGACAAGGTGGTATTACAATCACACTAATTGACACAAGATTGGACATTACTACAAGCAAGCCACGAATACTAGAAAATAATATGCCTTCACCCCTGGTGGAAAAAATAAATCAAATTTATTTATTTTAATTTAATTTAATTTATATTTATTTAATAGTTCAATTTAAATTAAATTGCTTAATTTAATTTAATTTATATTTATTTCAATTTAATATGCTTTAGTAAAGATATATTTTGAATTTAATTTAATAAACATATAGTATGATTTAATAACCCTTTCCATTAAATTTAATATATATATTTTTAGAAGTGTTCATTACTCGAGGCCATTGCATTTCATCTATTGGCTAAGAAACTGCATCCTACGGACATCTAAGTCATTAAAATCACCCATGGATCGCACACAGCCTGGGTCACACCAGCCTTTAACATGACTAGGTTTTGGGTGTCTCCTCCCAACTAACTCACCCTTAAGGGGATTGAACATGTTTCGCCCAGTTGATGAGACCCACACCTTAACTGAATGAGCTAGCGAAAATTGACTAAAAGTGTTGGATGATTATAAAAGAGTTGGGAGAATGCAATGTTCATGTGATATGGGGTCGAATATCATCCACTACCACTATAAACTTCTAGTGAACCCATAGAGTCCCCAACTATGAGCCACAAATAACTCGAGGTTTGAACATATAACCTTTGTAGTCTTTACAACTTGTTGTTACCAATTAGTGTATAAATTGAATTTAAATCAAATTTATTCAATATTTAATTTATCAAAAAATTAACAAACATTTAAGTAATTGTTTTTAATCAAATATTTAATGGAATTTAATACACATTTAAGTATTTTGGATTTAACTCAAATTTAATAAAAAAATAATTTTCATTTAATATATATTTAATAAAATTTTGATTTAATTTAATTTACATATTTAATTTTTTTACTTTCAATTGTTTAAATTGTTTTATTTTATTTAGTAAACAATTGTATTTTAATTTTATTTAATACATTATATTTCAAAAAAGCAATTTTATTTTTTTCATAATAATAATAGTTGTGAAAATAATATAAATTCATCATTTTTTTCTTCGTGTATTTGTGAACTATCAACAACTACATTTTTAAAAGTGGTTCATATATCAACTATAGTTACACATAAAAGTGAACAAAAACCACATTTAAAAGTGATGGTGCTTGATATAGGTAGATCAACCACTTTTAAAAACATGGTTTTTGTTAATTATAATTTTGTAATTTAAGATTACATCTCATCTTTTGAAAGATAACTTTCATAGTTTATAGATATTATGGACCTACCATGTATTCTTATGGGTCTCATGTGTGTAGAGAGATCTTGCAGATGGAGAAAACACCTTAACATATTATCTTTTAGTGTTAATTACTATTAAAGCATTTTTTTCACTTTGATATATTGGAAAGAGTTTGTAGATGTGATGAATGGTGTTGTAAATGCAAATCATGTTTTATTAATTTGATGATGAAAGCATATATATATATATCTATATA
>LPNX010434820.1:61592-77504 GCA_001517045.1 Pseudotsuga menziesii
AAACTTTATATAAAAGAAAAGTTGTTTCTTATAATCAAAAATACTGCACTCCAGAAAATCAAACCCACATAAGTTTATAGATACAGAGTTGATCAAGGCTATAATAACACCATCATAATCTTAAGCAACTGAGCATATATCCTTCTATGTGTCGAACAAAGTCAAGAAACATGATCGACACTAGATAATACTTAGTAAGTCATGCTCAATTTTGAGCCCATCCTGTACCAGTCCCCAGTCAATAGCTTCCATTCCTTCCCCTGAAGCTTGCTTAGATAATTGATCTGCGCCCATATTCAGGTCATGATAAATGTGATTAAAACAAATCTAATGAAAACTATTTATGATATTTTTTACTCGAATGATCTAGTGATGAATCTCAATTGAGAGAAGAGAATAAACATCCTTTCCCCAATCCACAATCACTTTCGAGTCCCTGAAAATCATGATGGAAGAAATGTCCTTCTCCCTCGCAAAAAATATCAGACCCCAGAGCACTAATAGTTATGCCTTAGTATCTGTTCCAATGGCAATGCCTAGCTGAAGCCTAAAAGAACGATGATGGCTCAATCTAATCACCATCCCTGCCCCACAAATCCCACCTTACTTGATACCATCAAAGAAGCCGACAATACCCTACTATACAACCGTTGGGAAAGGAATGCTACGACTAGACTCTTTATGCAACAAAGATTCATAGGCGTGTAGCTAGCCTAAAACCTTCATTCCAACCAAAAATGGATCTTCCCTACCATTCTGAAAAGTGACATAATTTCAAGCCCTCCAAATAGTCCAAAATATGGCCAACAAAACACCCATTGGATGAGCTGAAGAATTTATGAAGCCGCGTATATTATCCAATAGACAATGTTTGTCCCAATTAGAGCAATGGAGAGGTGTCTGTTGACAAACTCCCACAGAGACTAGAAGAAACCACAGCTACCAAAAACATGATCCATCGTTACATTATTTGACAAATAAAGGAAACATCTCCCCGACCTTGAGAATCCACGCTTCTAGAGAGAGTCCCATGTCAGAATTTTTTCGATGGATGTAAAGCCGTTCAAAACATTTGATCTTTAAAGGTAATGGGGCGAGCCATAATCTGTTGAAGGATACTTTGACTAGATTGAAAGGAATCCTTCCAGCAAGAGCTCGGTAGACCAAATGCGTTGTAAAAGAACCATTCACCTTGTTATAGTCCCACAGAAGCTTATCGATGTTCTCATTTAAAGAAATATGAGTAGCGATTAGAGCCTTAGAAAAGGTCAACCACTCCTTGGCCAAATCTCCACAAAGGTTTAGACCGTTGTCTTTAATCCAACGTGAGATCTGATCTTCCTCAGCAACAACGATGTGTGTGAGATCGAAATTGTTCCTCTAATGTAAATGTTGTATCATCAAAACAGAGAGTGTGTATGAGCCACCCATCCCCACAAAATATGCGTGCCACTCCCAACCAACCAACTAAGATTGGATTTTATGATTGGAAAAGTATCCACCAAGCATCGCCAGATCATCGAGCAATTGGCAGGAAACTGATGACTAGGTCACAACCAAGAAACGACATTGAAGCCTCCGTAGATACTTAAGTATGATAATCCTTCCCCAAATCCCTTCATTATGAATATCTCACCACAGACCCTTGGCACATAAGGATTTGTTAAAGTTCCCCAAGTGTTTAATGCCCCAGCCTCCTTGCTCAAGCGGCCTCAACAAAATATCCTAGCTAGCCAGGTGGTATTTTGGTTCCTTCGATTTACCTCGCCATAAGTAGTTGAAGATAATCCTTTTGATGGAGGAAATGACCCCTACTGGAATTCACAGCAATGAAAACCAGTATACCGACACACTTTGTAGAACCAAAGTAGTCAATAAAATCCGCTTGCCCAAAGAGAGCCACCGAGAGGTCCAACCCTCTATCTTCCTTTGAAAATTTAACACAAGCCAATTCCAATCTTTCTTCAAATACCTGTTTGGTTTAAGATGATAACCCAAATAATTCAATCCTTCGTCGATAGACGTCACCTGGTGAGAGAAAATATCCACAATCTAAGCAACCAATAACTCATTGAAGCAGTTATGTCTAAAGAAATATTTGTGTCTACTAACTGATAAACCAGACGCTGAGCAGAATAAGTTTAGCAGCTCTTTAATAAGGCTCCACTCAGCCATAGAACACTTGCCAAGAATAATAACGTCGTCCACAAACAAAATAATATTGAGAAACAGGTCGTTCAATACCTTCACTCCCTGAATAAGACCATCCTCTTTAGCCTTTAAAAACAATCGACTGAGCCCTTCCATAGATAAAATGAACAAGCAAGGCAACAAGGGACAACCCTATCTCACCTCACGACTACTATTGAAGAAATGGGAAGGGGATCCATTAACTAAGATTGCAAAGCTCGTCGAGGACACGCAAGAAATGACCCAACGAACTATATCAAAAGATAGGCCATCCTGAAAGAGAATGAGGCAGAGAAAAGTCCATTCAAAACCTATCATAGGCATTTTCCAGATCGAGCTTAAGAATAAAATCTCCAATTTTTTTCCTTTTGATTGAATGGAGGCTTTCTTGGACATTGCACATGACATCCAAAATTTGTCGGCCAGGCAGAAAGCCAAATTGTTTAGCTGAGATAGCCTTACTCAACACGAGATTCAAACGGTCTGCTATTATCTTCGATATCATCTTGTAAAATAGATTACATAAAGCAATAGGACGATATTCATTAAAGCTAGAGGGCTTCTCGGTCTTAGGAATAAGAGTTAGAAAAGTTTTGTTAATAGATTCCAAAATAATACCTAACCTCCTCGAGTCCTCCACAGCCTCCGTCACTTTGGCCCCCAGAATATAAAAAAAATGGATGAAAAACTCAGTAGTCCACCCGTTTGGACCTGGGCTTGTATCCCTCTTAAAGCTCTTAAAAGTATTCAGCACCATCACTTCAATAATCGTCCCTGCGATAATGTCAGAGTCCTTGTGCTCAAAAAAATGGGGGAAATTTTTTATAACTTGAAGTTGTTTCGAGATACACAGGCCAGCCTGCTCAGCATATGAATCCTGGAAACACTTTTTCGTTGTCCGTTGTATAGAAACATTGTCATAAACAATAGAGCCATCCTCCCCCTTAGCTTCCCAAATCGCGTTGGACTGACGTCTTTTGTTTGCATGATTATGGAAATACTTGGTATTGGAATCTCAAACCAATAGCCAGATAACCCGACTCTTCTGTTAGAGAGATTCTTCTTTGTGGAGCAAAATTGTTTGACAAGAAGCTTCCAACGCAATCAAGGTATGTTGCTGAGAACTAGAGAAGTAGTCCCTAGAGACAGCCGAAGTTAACACATGAATCTCAGCCTCGATACTCTCTAGATCACTATTGAGCTCCTTCTTTTTGCACTCCCAATCTATAACCACCGGACGTAGATTGTTCATAATCCACAAAAAACACTCCATTGGGTTCAAGCGCACAAGAGCCCGCTCAACCAACAACCCAAAAGCTGATTGATTCCTCATCTTTCAGCCAGGAAGGATTAAACTTAAAAGGATAATAATGAAAGGAAACATCGAAGTCCAACTGAAGACAAAAAACCCTATGGTCCGAGAAACTTGTAGCCAGAGACCAAGACCTGAATTTCCTTGTATCTTCACATAGACCATCCGCCATTAGAAACTAATCCAAATGTTTAGCTATCCCCCCTCTACCAGCATGACCATTCGATCAAGTGGGTGAGAGAACTGCTAGAACAATATCATTTAACTGAGCATCATCAAAAAGCTTGATAAAATAATCTACAAAAGCATCCATCATCCTACTAGCACCCTAAACTTATACTAAATTTACTGATGGGACGTGACATTATATGTTTATGCCAAGAGGATTCTATTTTGTACTCTAACATAGTTGATGCCTAGAGGTGGAAAAATGTAAAACCCATCTAAATGTATGGATTAAATATATCAGAACTCAAATAGACCTTAACTACGATGTCTAGGTTGAACTTGACTAAAAATCCTCAACCTTGGAATTGAAACTCTTCGACCTACAACATAATTTTACAAAATTTAAATAGAATTTCTTATTCTGTTATGTTAAAAAAATACAAACTAATATCAAAAGGCAAAACCTTTAACTTCTATAGTGGGTAGGGATTGATGCAGTAAGCTAAACTTTAGACCATTTGCACCTAAAATCCAGCAAGTTTTCTGGCCAAAATCTGGCAGAAATTCTTCAAAGGATAGTTTTCAGTAATTGGAATTGCATAATTTAGGTGCCCCAAAGGTAATAGAAGGTCCTGAATCCATTTCTGTAATAAAAATTACAATTTTAACACTGAAAATCTCATTTTGTCAACAACAAATCTTGTTGCTGGATTCCAACCAAACTTGTTTAAAAAGGTGCAAATGGTCTAGAGATTAGCCGACTCCACGATTGATAGGTAACCGATTGCGTGATGCAAAACTTTGAAAATGCTATGGCTTCTTGTTTTTCGGCGCAAATTGAACACGATTCTTTGCTTTTCATAAACTTTGAAAAATCTTTAAAACTCTAACTTTTTGTTAATTTTGAAAATATCATGATTATATTTTACTTTTTGTCAATAAATTTGAAAATATAATTTCAAAGTTCCACCGTGATATTAAAGTTTCAAAGCATAATAATTCACAATTTAAATAGAATTAAGAAATGCATCGTAATAATTTGTATGAGTTAATAAATTATTTTATATAAAATACTAATAAAAGTATAATAAAATTATATAATTTAAATAAATAAATTATTGATTATTTTGTTAAATAACTTTAAGCATAATAATTCACACTAAATAGAATTAAGCAATACAACGTAATAATTTGAATCAGTTAATAAATTATTTTATATAAAATACTATGTAAAAGTATAATAGTATTATATAATTTAAATAAATAAATTATTGATTGTTTTTTTAAAAGTATATATATGACATTGGCCCCCTACGTGGTATTGATCACAGAAACATCTATAGAGAATTGAACCTTAATCTTTATCTAATATGTTTTAGTTCCTCGGACCCCTCTCCTAGTCTACATTGTAGATAAATCCGAGGAGGTCCCCATTTTGGAGATTAAGCATTTGAAAGTTGTCCAGAACCTTCTCTTGCACAGGGAGCAAACCTTAATCTGCAGATTCAATGGATTGTGGCCAAAAACAAAAGATCTCCTCAAGTGGATCAGCTCAAACTGGCCCGAGGACTCTCAGGTATTACTCTGCTCTAAAGGTTTTTTCTTAGTGACTTTTCATTCTCAAGACGATCTACTCTCAGTTACGAGCAAGGGGCCTTGGTTTTGGGGATCTGCTGGGCTGTTCATAACCCCCTGGTTCTCTAAATTTGACCCCTTAACTATGGTAGTGATGAAGGTGCCCATCAGGGTACGTCTTCCAAACTTACCAATCCACTTCTGGACTCAATCGGTCTTCGAAGGGATTGGAAACGCTTTGGGTTGTTGTTTGTCCACCAATGACACTCGCTCAACTCAGGGTCTATTCACCTATGCTCGCATTTGCGCCACCATTGATATCAATTCTGGGATCCCCGACATGATCAACCTGAAACTAGGAAACTCCATTTGGAGTCAAGCCTTGGACTAGTATGAAAATACAGCCTTCAGGTGTAAGATCTGTCGACAAATGAGTCACCTTCTTAATGCACATCTGCAAAGGAAACCCCAACATCAACGAACAAGGAAGGTTCATAGAGCCAAAAGCTGGAAACCACATGAAGAAAACACACCAGAACAGGAACAAGATCAGAGATCCACTCCACCTCCGCCCGAGGTGCACATGCCTCTACAAGAAGATGAGTGCACAAAAAGCAGCCCTCCACAAGGGCATAAAAGACACCATGAATCTTCCTCTTCAGACTCTGATAAAGGACTCACTCATGATTCCACAAATGCGCTGCAGCTGGCTTTAGTGTCCCCAGCTTCAGGGGGATGGATACAAGTCAAGAAAAAACAAGGAAAAATAGGAAAGACCTGAGAATTAGCCTATTCAGGGATGGGATTTTCTTCTTTGTAATTTTCAAGTCAATGCTTCTCTCTCAGCTACCATCTGCTATGATCCTATCGTGGATCTGGCTTTAGTGTTGAGTTGTTCCTTTTCGACTGAATGTTCTGAGATCTTCTTCTGGCAGCTAGCCACACCTTTCCGCCTCACCTGGCGAGCAACTAGCCACCCCTTTCTGCCTTACCTGGCTTTCTGGCAAGTAGCAAAAATTTGATTGTAACATTATTCTTTTTTTAGGTAATAAAAGGTTCTTCTCTAACTTACAAAAAAAATATGTTTACTTTTCATGATTATACATATAATAACATGTTTATAATATTAAATAAATATATAATTTGAAATTCAATTTAAATCATAATAAATAACAAATTAGAGATCAAATTGAATAACTAACTTATAGTATAAAACCAAAGATATTAGAAAAGATGGCATTGATTATAAAATTAGATACTTTAAATATTTACATTAATATGATATTTAGAGATATTTTATGATTAAATAGTAATAATTTTTTTAATATTTTATTTGATAATTAAATTTAAAATTTTAATTTAATTTTAAAATAATATGATAAATTGATATTTTATTTAATATATTATTAATATAGATAATGTTTTTTATTTGAAATTTAAATTTTTAAAATAAAAAATTAAAATTTGAAGAAAAACATATTTAAATTTAGTTATTTAAAAACATTGTATTCAATAATATTTTTTTTTTAAATATTTTTATTTTTTATAATATTTCAAATATTCTATATATTGTAATTAATTATTTAATTATTTAAGTTTTTATTTTATTAAAATAATTATTTTATAATTATCTTTTATTAATATTTGTCTTTTGGCTTGCAGGGTCTTTATGAATCCGCTTGCTATTCTTCGCACAAAATGAGGCAATAAAAAACTTTATCACTAGTTGGATTTAGTACAGTTTTTCTTGACCAATCAAATAAGTGCATCTTTTACTATACTGTTTTGTCTACCTAATGGGAACTTGGAGCTCTTACAACATGGTTTTGTGGGTTAATCAAGAACTTGAACCTCTTATTTAGGTTAGAAAAATGAATAGCATATACAACATGTGTATTGAAAGGTGAATTAATGTTGTATTTAAAGGTGAATTAATGTTAAAGGAGAAGGACAACATCACCTTTTCAACACTAAACGTTTGGATTTTGAATGAAAGGTGAATGAATGTTAAAGGAGAAGGACAACATCACTTTTTCAACACTAAATGTTTGGATTTTGAATAGAATAGTCTTCATTCATAAAGGTTAGCAATCTTGGCTTCAAGTTACACTGGTCACTATGTATCTAGGCTAGACAAATAGATAACATATATAACATGTATTGGAAGGTGAATTAATGTCAAAGGAGAAGGACAACATCACTTCTCCAACACTAAACGTTTGGATTTTGGATAGAATAGTCTTCATTGATACGTTTGGATTTTGGATAGAATAGTCTTCATTGATAAAGATTAGCAATCTTGGCTTCAAGTTACACTGGTCACTATTGGCAATTAGCAATCTTATTGTAGCTATTGGCATGTTTGCCACACTAGCATAGTTTATCACCATCATAAGAACTTAGTCTTTTTCATCTCTAACATTGATTTTGGTCATTTGAAGCAAGAGATGCACCCAAAAGACTTTTGACAAATCCATCATACGAACTCCTCTTCTTCATCTTTGACATTGATTTGGAACAAGAGATGCAAACAAAATCCTTTTGACAAATCCTTTATTTAGGTGAATGGAGATACCCAAGTTTTTTTGGTTATGCAACCCAATAACCAACTTCATAGGGCTTTTGGCAACCCAGAAACCAGCTTTGTGTGCTGCATCACCCACATGTCTGCCTATTGGTCTACATCATCTGCATGTATGTCGCTTGCTCTACATACTATCCAGGACTTCCAACAAAGAATCAACTGCAAGCAAGGAATGGAGTAAATTTGTTTTAAATTAGTTTTTAAAAATTTTCAAAAAGTTTTAATACCAAATATTGACATTTTCCCATGTAGGCTCATATTAGGGCTCCAAACAAAGAATCTACTGCAAGCAAGGAATGGAGTAAATTTGCTTCAAAATAATATTTTAAAGTTTTCAAAACAATTTTTTTGGTGAAATACCAAATACTGTCAAATTTGGACTCCAAAGGAGTGGACTGCAAGCAAGGAAGTAAATTTGTTTCAAATTAGTTTTTTAAAGCTTTCAAAACATACATGTAATAATTGATTTTTATTACCATATACTGACATCTTCTCATACAGGGTCAAATTCGGAACGATGGGAACATCATAAACATCCAGAAGTTTTGGGCGTCCTTCCAATGAAGTAGAACTGTACAAGGAACGTCGTTCATCAATTTGAAAACCTCTGTCATTGTGAATATTCCCACCATGGCACAGTTCCTAGTTCAAGCTTCATACCTCGGTTTCTTTCCTTACAAAAGATTATGATTCATCCTAAATTTTGACAATTTTCCAATGGCGACAGAAATAATCATTGCCATCCTCATGAACTTCAAGAGGTCGCCATTCAATTTTTAGCTTTTGTAAACTAGCAACCCTTCGCATTGCACGATCAAACTAGCAACTGTGCATATTCGAAGGAGGAGGCCAAATTAAATAATACCCACAAATCCACTAAGAGCTTGATGGCGAGAGTCAGGTTGTCTTCCAGAAAGCACGCCGCAACTAGAAACTGTGCATAGATTTGCAGGAGGAGGACGAATTAAATCATAACCCCAAATCCAACTGTGTTGCCTTCCACCATTAAAGCAATGGAACAAAATCTCTTCTTGTTTCTATCAAGAGAGCTCAAGGCTATTCCACTTTCAGTTGCTTAAGAAGTGCAAGACTGCCACGATCAATTACCAGGCCTTTAATACAGCTAAACGGCGAGAGGAGATCTCATGGTTGCGTTCTTGTCATTCTTGCACAGCGTCTTGACAATCTATAGATTATTGTGGCTTATGAACAGCAAAATGCGGTCTTCCTTGATTGACATATAGCTTATCGTTTCACATGATCAGAAGAATCAATTGTGCACTGTGTTGACAGCAAACCCTAAAAGCTCTTTTATTCTCAAGAATGTGAATCAGTTTCGGGACAAATGTTGACAAGCTTTTATCCCATAAGCATCTTTGAGACCTTAACTTATGGAAACGATAGGGTATCCCTCTTTTGTTGCCTCTTTTCACTGAGTTTGAACAATTTCAGTGATACTCTCCTCAACAAACTCATGGTAGGTTAAAAAATTAGTCTAATGGCATGAATGATTCGTAGTATTGATAGTCTTTAATGTGATCTGGTTGCATGGAACAATCTGAGCATTCAAATGTGTACAGTCTTCGTGGAAAGCTGGTAACATCATTTAAAGATCTAGTAGAATCCTTAACAATATGGTATAAGGATTCTGAAATCTTCTCCAACACGTCTTATTTCTACAACAAACTACTGGAGCTGTCTGCAATCTGGCGAATGAATAATCTCTGGCATTCTCCATTATCAATTACCTTTAATCACATAATAGGCATAGCATAATTTCTTCAAACTGATGTTTTCCTTTTCAGTTGAAGATGGGACTGAAAGGCTTCGAAATTCAAAGATTCTAGGCATAGTTTCTTTCATCAATTGAATGCAAAGTTATACACTGAACCATAGCTCTTCATCATCTCTGAAAGGCATTGAACTTCAAAGGTTCAAGACATCATTTTTTTACCAATTGAATACAAAGTTATCAACTAAATTGTATGGCTCATTGATATTTAGATTTAACAAGCGGTTCCGTTTGAAGATAAATTGCTCATTGTATATTTAGCAGCAATGCCAAGCTTGATATAGCTTGAAAGCCCTTGATATATAAAGCTCTATGAATAGGTGCCTTTGGCTAGCTATCTCAAGCAACATAATAGCTTGAAATTCCTTTTAAGCACAATGGAAAAAGGCCAAGCACATCAAAACAAAATGCTTGAAGCTAAATCAGAGACGTCAATTACTAATTCTTGCTGACTTCAATTACTTTTACTTTTACTGAGTTGCTATCCTTATCCTTTTAGACAGGGACTGGTTGCTGAACAACCCTCCTTGTTTTTAAAAGGCATAGAGTATACTGTAAGTAGCTCTTGTTCTCTTTATGTCAATGAATTATGCTCCAGTCCTTGCTTTAACTTTAGGTAAAGTATATAAGTTAAACTTTGTAGAATTTAATTAATGAGAAATGTCATTTCATATAGTTTTTGATATAATATCATAAGAGCTTTATTTAGTTTTGATTGAATATGATTTTATAAGAGTTTCATATAGTTTTTGGTCTTCAGGTTGGTCCCTTCATTTTCAGTTAGTAATTTTGCTTCTTTTATATTTGGTAATATTTGGCATTGAAGCAAGTAGGTAATATTTTAGGTTTGAATTACTAGAATTTCTAATAATGAAATGAGAAAAAATAAAATTTAAAACCAGATTTATCGTAAATTTAAAATGTATATTTGGTAAATTATGTAAATTAAGAAGTAGATATAATAAGACATTAAAAATGAGCATAAGGTATACAATAATACAAGATGAACCATAAATTTGGGTAATGTTTCCCAACATTACCTGTACATGGGATATGGAGATTGCATTTATTACATATAATCACCCATTTATTACATATAATCACCCAGATTATACAATATATGATATATTATTTGATATTGAAAGTTCTGATTGTTGGGTAGTATGTTTCAACAAATATCAATTGTTTCCTCTTATTTTATTTTATCTTATCTAATGAGATGCAGTAATGATATTTGTAATTCATTTCTTTTTTTTTATTTGAGGTGATCCATTTATTTGACCATAATTTTCATAAAGCTTTATAGATTAATCTATCAATAGTTCTTTGAGATATATGACAACACACTTTAGCCAAAGTGTTCAAGATGGACATTGGGAATTGGTGGTAGTAAACTGTATAATCGTGACAATGCTAGATTATAATTAGGTAAGATGGTATTGATGTAAGAATTATTTGTTAAGATGACATCAATCATGTGGTTGTAAATCATTTACAATATTAATAGCAATATATTATCTAGATCATAAGGACAATTGTGGTTAATATTAACATTCTAGTTATTAATAGATGATAGCTAAAATATTAAGGTTGTTTAATTTCCAAATGTATGTAGATGTTAACATGATGACTATGGACTCCTTAAAAGCTTCACTATAATTTTATGGGATCATATGAATTATAGGTTGTGGGCTTATCACTGTTTTCTCAAAAATTGTAATTTTTCAAAATTGATAATTTGATCTCCAATAAAATAACATTAAAAATTGTAATTATTTTTTCTATTGTGTTTTAATTTTTTTTAATTATAAAAGTGATAATTTGATTTTCAATTTAAAATAATATTTAAAAGTTTCTGTTTTATTTTAAATAAGAATTAATAACTATTTGTTGGTGTAAATTATATATAAATGTGTGTGTAAGGAGTGAAATATCAAATATTTTAATGAAATATTATTAATATGGTTTTTAGATGATCATGCTTTTGATTTTTTGTAAATTATTAAATAAAATTTTAATGTTTTTTTAAATTTATGTTCATTTTTATGGTTTAATAAAATATTTTGTCAAATTGTAAAAAGATATGGACTAAGTTGCTCACAACTCTTGTTATTATTTGTTAAAATTTGGACATATACATCAAATTGATATAAATATTATCGCTTATCAATATGTTAACTCTGAAGATATATTTATTTTCTTTAAGGATTCTCCAATAAATCCATATAAATTATGTCCAAAATAAAACATGGGTTTCTTGTAGTAAACTCCGGCATATCTATCATTAGACCATAATCTAACTTATAAGAAAAATGAGAGCTTAAGTACAGGATAAGGGTGAGATTAGGTCCTTATAAGTCATGACCTCTTAGTACCAGAAGTTCAATGCCTACCTACATTAGCCCTCATGGTTGCCTTAAAGTCTTGAAAAAGCTTGTGAGAATGGACAATGATGAGTAATATCCACCTAAAGGAGAAAATGGAATTGGACTCAGGTCTATAAGAATTTACCTATGATTAATCGCCTTGTGTGATAAATTCATACATATGTGTTAAACCTCTCAATGTCGATAAGTTCAATCACTATCTCAAGGTTTTCTCATGACTATCTCAAAGTGTTGGAAGGATTCACGAAAACGTGACGTTGATAGTATCCATCTTAGAGAGGTTTTATTATATAAGCTCAACCATACCTCTTTAAGTGCCTCTATTATTGCTTCATAGTGATGAAAATCCCTGTAGGAATGAAACCTAATCAATGATATCCACCTTACAACGAACATGGAAGTGAGTTTACGATTGTAATATGTACATGTAGATTATGATTTCCTTGTACAAAGGCCCAACTCTTATCTTCTAACTTATACCTTGAGTACGTTCATGTCTCAAGTGACATAAAAGCCCTCATGGCTAGCTCTCCCACATGTGATGTTAATTTGGGAAGGTATGTGTAGGGAGTATGCTTTTAGATCCCGAAAAAAATGGAATAATAACTTTGAAAAAATATATAGGGAGTATGCTTTTGGATCCCAAGAAAATAGAGTAATAACTTTGGAAAGATATCTAGAAAAAACCACACATAATCAAGTAAAACATTATACCTATAACTTTAGAAAGATACCTAGAAAAAACCACACATAATCAAGTAAAACGTTATGCCATTTACAAAGGCTTTGAAAGCATGGTTTCTCTTGGAATCCAATCGTTCGTCATTATTAAAAACTTCGCTCTTAATCACCTCTCAAGCCAACCAAAGAAAAAAAAATAACAAAACAAATACAAAAGCGTAATAACAAGCTTCTCGCAAAAATCCCTAATGCTCAGGGTTTTATGTAAGGGTGCATGCTTATAAATGGTGTTTAACAAACTTCATGTTGGCTCCCCTGGGCCCTAGTTAACTCCTCGGGTCAGCCAAGGTTGTTCCTCCGAATTTAATAATGGACATAGCATTTATTCATTCAATGCTCATAACGGTCGTTTCATGCCACTAACTCACACCTTAATGCAACAAATGTCCTTGCGCGCGAAGGTTCCTACGGGCTGTTTGGTTCCTTCAGGTTCAGTTTTATGCTCCTTCCTATGCACGCTTAGAATGGCTTCCGCTCCATTCATTCCATCTGTTTGTTCCTACCCTCCCTGCACACAAGCAATTTCTTCTTCCTTCGTTTTTCATCCATTAATCCAGATTTTCTATGGGTTTCGGGATCGATCCTGGCAGCGGCTACTTCAACCTCAATGGCACATACTACAGCAAGCGCAAACCGCAAACTGCACGTAATACCGCAAGATGAATATCTGGATCTCGCCACCTATGTCTCCTCACTTCGCCACAGTGGCCGAGTAACCGTCATCGACTCCGCCACCGGAAAAACCATTACCTTCCCCAAATATGGCAGAGCGTCAAATCTCTCCCCGCTGGTTTAACCAACCTCGGCATCAGAAAATCGGACGTCGTACTCCTCCTCTCGCCGAATTCAATCGATTTCCCCATAATCTGCATGGGGATCATGTCCATCGGAGCCATCGTCACGACAACAAATCCGCTAAATACGGCGGCCGAGATAGCGAAGCAGGCCAAAGACTCCGCAGCTGTGTTGGCCTTCGTCACGCCATCTTTGGCAGACAAATTGTGGGCCACCCAATTGCCCATTGTACTCATTTCCTCCTCTTCTTCTGAACTAACTTCTAAAAATGGCCAAAATTGCATCTCTACTCTTCAGAAGCTTATGACTTCGAATCCTGCCCATGCCCCCACTGTGAAAATCCGGCAAGACGATGTGAAAATCTAGCAAGACGATACCGCCACGCTGCTTTATTCTTCAGGAACTACTGGAATGAGCAAGGGGGGTGATTTCGTCTCACAGGAATCTGATTGCTATGGTTTGTATCTTGCTAAATTGCTTGGGGTTCATTCATCAGAATGGAAGTCAGAATCAGAACGAATGGTTCTTGTGCACACCCTGTTTCATATATATGGGCTTGCGGTTTTTGCTTGTGGGTTGCTTGTGGGTTGAAATTAAAATCACATGAAAGGATGGGGCCATGTTTAGCATTTAGTAGTTNTTGCTTGGTTCCGGGTCTACCATTGTTGTGCTGTCTAAGTTTGATCTCAACGAAATGCTTGCGACAGTTGAGAAGTACAGACTGGCCTATATGCCCATTGTGCCTCCCTACCCGCTGGCTCTAATTAACACAGATCTTGCATATAATCACGATATGAACTCATTGCACGCTGTTATATGTGGCTCAGCTCCCCTGAGCAAGGAGTGTACATAGGAGTTTATTTCTCGGTTTCCCCAAAGAACTGTATTACATGTAAGTTGTTTTTCATTTTTTTGTGTTGCTATTTTTGTTATAGAAATAACTAAACAGTATCAAATTTGTGTTTTTCCATAGAACTTTAGTTTTATATTTATTTTTTAAACTCGTTAGATAGTGACCACCACTTACGAGGGTGTCACACTATAATTATCAGACCTAAGGTATGCCTCGAATTACATATCTTTACAGTAAAAGCTCATCAGTTCATTTTTGTAAAAATCTTAACAGATGGTGTTTGACATTGAATAGTTTTTTGGATGAGTGTCTTGTTTAAAATTATGTCCATATTTATAAGCCATGAAAAGACTGCATGTTTAGTATTAAGTAGTTTCAGATGGGTGTCTTGCTTTTTGACAAAGTTGAAATTAAAATCACATGAAAGGATGGGGCCATGTTTAGCATTTATTGGATAGTTGAAATTAAAATCACATGCATTAAAGAAAGGGTGGGGCCATGTTTAGCATTTAGTAGTTTTAACATTATTTTTTTGAGTGAAAATTAAAATCCATATTTTGTATACAGTCCATGTTTGACATTGAGTAGTTTTAGGATGTGTCCTACATTTTATAAAGTTGAAATTCAAATCCACATTTGTGTGCCTTGAAGAGAGGGTATGCATGTGTTTGGCATTTAGTAGTCCTAGGATTGATGTCTTGCTATTGAAAATAAATATAAATTCACATTAATATGCTTTGAAGAGAGGAAAGAATTCTATTTGACATTGAGTGATTTAAAGATAAGTGTCTTTCTTTTTGACAAAGTTAACATTAAAATGCAAATTTGTGTGTCTTGAAGATAAGGTAGGCTGGTGTTTGGCATTGATTACTTTTAGAATGGGTGTCTTGCATTCTATTTTGGACAAAGTTGAAATTAAAATTTAGAATTTTTTTAATTATTAGTGAATCTTTGTTCGTATGAGTTGGTCTAATTTAAAAGTCTATTTATGTTTTGTAAAATGTCTTCCTGGAATTGACTGGTTCAATGGCTGTCTTCCATTCTATTTTGGACAAACTTGAAATTAAAATCTAGAAACTTCTTAATTATGGATCAACCTTTATTTATATGAGTTGGTCCAACCTAAAAAGTCCATGTAAAAAAGTCTTTTTAAAAAATTGTTATATAAAATGTCTTCCTTTTGGATAGTCTTGAAAGATCAACCCTTACTTTATACTTTATTGGGTGAATCTAGCTCAAAAGGGTCAATTCTTCAAATAGTTGGTTCTACAAGACTTGACTTATTTAGTTGTGATTGTTCTGCAAAAAAGTCTTAGTTATTGAATCAGTCTTGAAAGATCAACCCTTACTTTATGGGGTGAGGTCTACCTCAAAAGAATCAATCCTTGAAAGAATTAGTCCCTACAAGACCTAAACTATTTAGTTGGGCTTGATTGAAAGGACAACCTTTATCATACTGGTTGCATGAAATATAAATGTTTCAAATGAAAAGAGTTACTCTTGAAGGCATTTCGT
>LPNX010434824.1:0-11929 GCA_001517045.1 Pseudotsuga menziesii
TTTGCTAAGGTTGGGCTTAAAGGGGGTGAAAATACTTTGGAATGTCTCAAAAGTTTGCATGCAAGCTTGTTGATCAAATTGGCATCCAAATTTATGATCAAGTTTAATATCTAAGAAACTGCTCGAAAGGGAAACTCAGTCGTGCAGTTTCAACAAGGTTGTGCTTAAAGGGGGTCAAAATAGCTTGAAACGTCGCAAAAGTTGGCGTGCCTGCTTGTCTATCCAATATGCATCCAAACATATGACCATGTTTAAATTCTAAGAATCTGGTCAAAGTTGAGACTGCATCATGCAGTTTTGTTAGGGTTTGGCTTAAAGATGGTGAAAATAGCTCTCAACATCGTGAAAGCTGGCATGCACTCTTATTTTCCAAATGCGGATTTAAATCTATGATTAAATTTTAATTTTGAGAAATTAGTCAAACGTGAAACTTCGTTGTGCGGTTTTGCTAAGGTTGGGCTTGAAGGGGGTGAAAATATTTTCTAATGTGTCAAAAGTTTGCATGCACGCTTGTTGATCAAATTGGCATCCAAATTTATGATCAAATTTAAATTCTAAGAGACTGCTCGAAAGGGAAACTCCGTCGTGCGGTTTCAACGGGGTTGGGCTTAAAGGGGGTCAAAATAGCTTGAGACGTCGCAAAAGTTGGCGTGCATGCTTGTCTATCCAATATGCATCCAAACATATGATCAGGTTTAAATTCTAAGAATTTGGTCAAAGCTGAGACTGCATCATGCAGTCTTGTCAAGGTTTGGCTTAAACATGGCGAAAATAGCTCTCAACATCGTGAAAGTTGGCATGCACTCTTATTTTCCAAATGCGGATTTAAATCTATGATTAAATTTTAATTTTGACAAATTAGTCAAACGTGAAACTTCGTTGTGCGGTTTTACTAAGGTTGGGCTTAAAGGGGGTGAAAATACTTTGGAATGTCTCAAAAGTTTGCATGCACGCTTGTTGATCAAATTGGCATCCAAATTTATGATCAAATTCAAGTTCTAAGAAACTGCTCGAAAGGGAAACTCCGTCATGCGGTTTCAACAGGGTTGGGCTTAAAGGGGGTCAAAATATCTTGAAACGTCGCGAAAGTTGGCGTGCATGCTTGTCTATCCAATATGCAGCCAAACATATGATCAGGTTTAAATTCTAAGAATCTGGTGAAAGCTGAGACTGCATCATGCAGTTTTGTTAGGGTTTGGCTTAAAGATAGCGAAAATAGCTCTCAACGTCATGGAAGTTGGCATGCACTCTTATTTTCCAAATGCGCATTTAAATCTATGATTAAATTTTAATTTTGAGAAATTAGTCAAACGTGAAACTTCGTTGTGCGGTTTTGCTAAGGTTGGGCTTAAAGGGGGTGAAAATATTTTTGAATGTCTCAAAAGTTTGCATGCACGCTTGTTGATCAAATTGGCATCCAAATTTATGATCAAATTTAAATTCTAAGAAACTGCTCGAAAGGGAAACTCCGCCGTGCGGTTTTAACATGGTTGGGCTTAAAGGGGGTGAAAATAGCTTGAAACGTCGCGAAAGTTTGTGTGCATGCTTGTCTATCAAATATGCATCCAAACATATGATCAGGTTTAAATTCTAAGAATCTGGTCAAAGATGAGACAGCATCATGCATTTTTCTTAGGGTTTGGCCTAAAGATGGCAAAAATAGCTCTCAACATGATGAAAGTTGGCATGCACTCTTATTTTCCAAATGCAGATTTAAATCTCTGATTAAATTTTAATTTTGAGAAATTTGTCAAACGTGAAACTTCGTAGTGCGGTTTTGCTAACGTTGGGCTTAAAGGGGGTGAAAATATTTTGGAATGTCTCAAAAGTTTGCATGCACGCTTGTTGATCAAATCGGCATCCAAATTTATGATCAAATTTAAATTCTAAGAAACTGCTCGAAAGGGAAACTCCGTCATGCGGTTTCAATAGGGTTGTGCTTAAAGGGGGTCAAAATAGCTTGAAACGTCGCGAAAGTCGGTGTGCATGCTTGTCTATCCAATATGCATCCAAACATATGATCAGGTTTAATTTCTAAGAATCTGGTCAAAGCTGAGACTGCATCATGCAGTTTTGTTAGGGTTTGGCTTAAAGATGGCGAAAACAGCTCTCAACATCGTGAAAGTTGGCATGCACTCTTATTTTCAAAATGCGGATTTAAATCTATGATTAAATTTTAATTTTGAGAAATTAGTCAAACGTGAAACTTCGTTGTGCAGTTTTGCTAAGGTTTGGCTTAAAGGGGGTGAAAATACTTTCGAATGTCTCAAAAGTTTGCATGCACGCTTGTTGATCAAATTGGCATCCAAATTTATGATTAAATTTAAATTCTAAGAAACTGGTCGAAAAGGAAACTACGTCGTGCGATTTCAATAGGGTTGGGGTTAAAGGGGGTCAAAATAGCTTGAAACGTCATGAAAGTTGGCGTGCATGCTTGTCTATCCAATATGCATCCAAACATATGATCAGGTTTAAATTCTAAGAATCTAGTCAAAGTTGAGACTGCATCATGCAGTTTTGTTAGGGTTTGGCTTAAAGATGGCGAAAATAGCTCTCAACATCGTGAAAGTTGGCATGCACTCGTATTTTCCAAATGCGGATTTAAATCTATGATTAAATTTTAGTTTTGAGAAATTAGTCAAATGTGAAACTTCATTGTGCGGTTTTGCTAAGGTTTGGCTTAAAGGGGGTGAAAATACTTTGGAATGTCTCAAAAGTTTGCATGCATCCTTGTTGATCAAATTGGCATCCAAATTTATGATCAAATTTAAATTCTAAGAAACTGCTCCAAAGGGAAACTCCGGCGTGTGGTTTCAACAGTGTTGGGCTTAAAGGGGGTCAAGATAGCTTGATTCGTCGCAAAAGTTGCCGTGCATGCTTGTCTATCCAATATGCATCCAAACATATGATCAGGTTTAAATTCTAAGAATCTGGTCAAAGCTGAGACTGCATCATGCAGTTTTGTTAGGGTTTGGCTTAATGATGGCGAAAATAGCTCTCAACATCGTGAAAGTTAGCATGCACTCTTATTTTCCAAATGCGGATTTAAATCTATGATTAAATTTTAATTTTGAGAAATTAGTCAAACGTGAAACTTCGTTGTGCGGTTTTATTAAGGTTGGGCTTAAAAGGGGTGAAAATACTTTGGAATGTCTCAAAAGTTTGCATGCATGCTTGTTGATCAAATTGGCATCCAAATTTATTATCAAATTTAAATTTTAAGAAACTGCTCGAAAGGGAAACTCCGTCGTGCGGTTTCAACAGGGTTGGGCTTAAAGGGGGTCAAAATAGCTTGAAACGTCGCAAAAGTTGGCGTGCCTGCTTGTCTATCCAATATTCATCCAAACATATGATCAGGTTTAAATTCTAAGAATCTGGTCAAAGCTGAGACTGCATCATCCATTTTTGTTAGGGTTTGGCTTAAAGATGGCGCAAATAGCTCTCAACATCGTGAAAGTTGGCATGCACTCTTATTTTCCAAATGCGGATTTAAATCTATGATTAAATTTTAATTTTGAGGAATTAGTCAAACGTGAAAATTCGTTGTGCGGTTTTGCTAAGGTTGGGATTAAAGGGGGTGAAAATACTTTGGAATGTCTCAAAAGTTTGCATGCACGCTTCTTGATCAAATTGGCATCCAAATTTATCATCAAATTTAAATTCTAAGAAACTGCTCGAAAGGGAAACTCCGTCGTGCGGTTTCAAAAGGGTTGGGCTTACAGGGGGTCAAAATAGCTTGAAACGTCGTGAAAGTTGGCCTGCATGCTTGTCTATCTAATATCCATCCAAACATATGATTAGTTTTAAATTCTAAGAATCTGGTCAAAGCTGAGACTGCATCATGTAGTTTTGTTAGGGTTTGGCTTAAAGATGGCAAAAATAGCTCTCAACATCGTGAAAGCTGGCATGCACTCTTATTTTCCAAATGCAGATTTAAATCTATGATTAAATTTTAATTTTGAGAAATTAATCAAACGTGAAACTTCGTTGTGCGGTTTTGCTAAGGTTGGGCTTAAAGGGGGTGAAAATATTTTGTAATGTCTCAAAAGTTTGCATGCACGCTTGTTGTTCAAATTGGCATCCAAATTTATAATCAAATTTAAATTCTAAGAAACTGCTCGAAAGGGAAACTCCGTCGTGCGGTTTCAAAAGGGTTGGGCTTAAAGGGGGTCAAAATAGCTTGAAACGTCGGGAAAATTGGCGTGCATGCTTGTCTATCTAATATGCATCAAAACATATGATCAGGTTTAAATTCTAAGAATCTGGTCAAAGCTGAGACTGCATCATGCAGTTTTGTTAGGGTTTGGATTAAAGATGGCAAAAATATCTCTCAACATCGTGAAGGTGGCATGCATTCTTATATTCCAAATGTGGATTTAAATCTATGATTAAATTTTAATTTTGAGAAATTAGTCAAACGTGAAACTTCGTTGTGCGGTTTTGCTAAGGTTGGGCTTAAAGGTGGTGAAAATATTTTGGAATGTCTCAAAAGTTTGCATGCACGCTTGTTGATCAAATTGGCTTCCAAATATATGATCAAATTTAAATTCTAAGAAACTGCTCGAAAGGGAAACTTTGTCGTGCGGTTTCAACAGGGTTGGGCTTAAAGGGGGTCAAAATAGCTTGAAACGTCGCGAAAGTTGGCGTGCATGCTTGTCTATCCAAATTGCATCCAAACATATGATCAGGTTTAAATTCTAAGAATCTGGTCAAAGCTGAGACTGCATCACGCAGTTTTGTTAGGGTTTGGCTTAAAGATGGCGAAAATAGCTCTAAACATCGTGAAAGCTGGCATGCACTCTTATTTTCCAAATACGGATTTAAATCTATGATTAAATTTTTATTTTGAGAAATTAGTCAAACGTGAAACTTCGTTGTGCGGTTTTGCTAAGGTTGGGCTTAAAGGGGGTGAAAATATTTTGGAATGTCTCAAAAGTTTGCATGCACGCTTGTTGATCAAATCGGCATCGAAATTTATGATCAAATTTAAATTCTAAGAGACTGCTCGAAAGGGAAACTCCGTCGTGCGGTTTCAACGGGGTTGGGCTTAAAGGGGGTCAAAATAGCTTGAAAGGTCGCGAAAGTTGGCGTGCATGCTTGTTTATCCAATATGCATACAAAGATATGATCAGGTTTAAATTCTAAGAATTTGGTCAAAGCTGAGACTGCATCATGCAGTCTTGTCAGGGTTTGGCTTAAACATGGCGAAAATAGCTCTCAACATCGTGAAAGTTGGCATGCACTCTTATTTTCCAAATGCGGATTTAAATCTATGATTAAATTTTAATTTTGAGAAATTAGTCAAACGTGAAACTTCGTTGTGTGGTTTTACTAAGGTTGGGCTTAAAGGGGGTGAAAATACTTTGGAATGTCTCAAAAGTTTGCATGCATGCTTGTTGATCAAATTGGCATCCAAATTTATGATCAAATTCAAGTTCTAAGAAACTGCTCGAAAGGGAAACTCCGTCATGCGGTTTCAATAGGGTTGGGCTTAAAGGGGGTCAAAATAGCTTGAAACGTCGCGAAAGTTGGCGTGCATGCTTGTCTATCCAATATGCATCCAAACATATGATCAGGTTTAAATTCTAAGAATCTGGTCAAAGCTGAGACTGCATCATGCAGTTTTGTTAGGGTTTCGCTTAAAGATGGCGAAGATTGCCCTCAACATCGTGAAAGTTGGCATGCACTCTTATTTTCCAAATGCAGATTTAAATCTATGATTAAATTTTAATTTTGAGAAATTAGTCAAACGTGAAACTTCGTTGTGCGGTTTTGCTAAGGTTTGGCTTAAAAGGAGTGAAAATACTTTGGAATATCTCAAAAGTTTGCATGCACGCTTATTGATCAAATTGGCATCCAAATTTATGATCAAATTTAAATTCTAAGAAACTGCTCGAAAGGGAAAATCCGTCGTGCGGTTTCAATAGGGTTGGGCTTAAAGGGGGTCAAAATAGCTTGAAACGTCGCGAAAGTTGGCGTGCATGCTTGTCTATCCAATATGCATCCAAACATATCATCAGGTTTAAATTCTAAGAATCTGGTCAAAGCTGAGACTGCATCATGCAGTTTTGTTAGGGTTTGGCTTAAAGATGGCGAAAATAGCTCTCAACATCGTGAAAGTTGGCATGCACTCTTATTTTCCAAATGCGGATTTAAATCTATGATTAAATTTTAATTTTGAGAAATTAGTCAAACGTGAAACTTCGTTGTGCGGTTTTGCTAAGGTTGGGCTTAAAGAAGGTGAAAATAATTTGGAATGTCTCAAAAGTTTGCATTCACGCTTGTTGATTAAATTGGCATCCAAATTTATGATCAAATTTAAATTCTAAGAAACTGCTCGAAAGGGAAACTCCGTCGTAAGGTTTCAACAGGGTTGGGCTTAAAGGGGGTCAAAATAGCTTGAAACGTCGTGAAAGTTGGTCTGCATGCTTGTCTATATAATATACATCCAAACATATGATCAGGTTTAAATTCTAAGAATCTGGTCAAAGCTGAGACTGCACCATGTAGTTTTGTTAGGGTTTGGCTTAAAGATGGCGAAAATAGCTCTCAACATCCTGAAAGCTGCCATGCACTCGTATTTTCCAAATGCAGATTTAAATCTATGATTAAATTTTAATTTTGAGAAATTAGTCAAACGTGAAGCTCCGTTGTGCGGTTTTGCTAAGGTTGGGCTTAAAGGGGGTGAAAATATTTTGGAATGTCTCAAAAGGTTGCATGCACGCTTGTTGATCAAATTGGCATCCAAATTTATGATCAAATTTAAATTCTAAGAAACTGCTCGAAAGGGAAACTCCGTCGTGCGGTTTCAAAAGGGTTGGGCTTAAAGGCGGTCAAAATAGCTTGAAACGTCGTGAAAGTGGGCCTGCATGCTTGTCTATCTAATATGCATCCAAACATATGATCAGGTTTAAATTCTAAGAATCTGGTCAAAGCTGAGACTGCATCATGCAGTTTTGTTAGGGTTTGGATTAAAGATGGCGAAAATAGCTCTCAACATCGTGAAAACTGGCATGCACTCTTATTTTCCAATGCGGATTTAAATCTATGATTAAATTTTAATTTTGAGAATTTAGTCAAACGTGAAACTTCGTTGTGCGGTTTTGCTAAGGTTGGACATAAAGGGGGTGAAAATAGTTTGGAATGTCTCAAAAGGTTGCATGCACGCTTGTTGATCAAATTGGCATCCAAATTTATGATCAAATTTAAATTCTAAGAAACTGCTCGAAAGGGAAACTCCGTCGTGCGGTTTCAACGGGGTTGGGCTTAAAGGGGGTCAAAATAGCTTGAAACGTCGCAAAAGTTGGCGTGCATGCTTGTCTATCCAATATGCATCCAAACATATGATCAGGTTTAAATTCTAAGAATCTCGTCAAAGTTGAGACTACATCATGCAGTTGTTTTAGGGTTTGGCTTAAAGATGGCGAAAATAGCTCTCAACATCGTGAAAGTTGGCATGCACTCTTATTTTCGAAATACGGATTTAAATCTATGATTAAATTTTAATTTTGAGAAATTAGTCAAACGTGAAACTTCATTGTGCGGTTTTGCTAAGGTTGGGCTTAAAGGGGGTGAAAATAGTTTGGAATGTCTCAAAAGTTTGCATGCACGCTTGTTGATCAAATCGGCATCCAAATTTATGATCAAATTTAAATTCTAAGAAACTACTCGAAAGGAAAACTTCGTCCTACGGTTTCAACAGGGTTGGGCTTAAAGGCGGTCAAAATAGCTTGAAACGTCGCGAAAGTTGGCGTGGATGCTTGTCTATCCAATATGCATCCAAACATTTGATCAGGTTTAAATTCTAAGAATCTGGTCAAAGCTGAGACTGCATCATGCAGTTTTGTTAGGGTTTGGCTTAAAGATGGCGAAAATAGCTCTCAACATCGTGAAAGTTGGAATGCACTCTTATTTTCCAAATGCGGATTTAAATCTATGATTAAATTTTATTTTTGAGAAATTAGTCAAACGTGAAACTTCGTTGTGCGGTTTTGCTAAGGTTGGGATTAAAGGGGGTGAAAATATTTTGGAATGTCTCAAAAGTTTGCATGCACGCTTGTTGATCAAATTGGCTTCCAAATATATGATCAAATTTAAATTCTAAGAAACTGCTCGAAAGGGAAACTCCGTCGTGCGGTTTCCACAGGGTTGGGCTTAAAGGGGGTCAAAATAGCTTGAAACATCATGAAATTTGGTGTTCATGCTTGTCTTTCCAATATACATCCAAACATATAATAAGGTTTAAATTCTAAGAATCTGGTCAAAGCTGAGACTGCATCATGTAGTTTTGTTAGATTTTGGCTTAAAGATGGTGAAAATAGCTCTCAACATCGTGAAAGTTGGCATGCACTCTTATTTTCCAAATGTGTATTTAAATCTATGATTAAATTTTAATTTTAAGAAATTAGTCAAACGTGAAACTTCGTTGTGCGGTTTTGCTAAGATTGGGCTTAAAGGGGGTGAGAATACTTTCGAATGTCTCAAAAGTTTGCATGCATGCTTGTTGATCAAATTGGCATCCAAATTTATGATTAAGTTTAAATTCTAAGAAGCTGCTCGAAAGGGAAACTCCGTCATGGGGTTTCGACAGGGTTGGGCTTAAAGGGGGTCAAAATAGATTGAAACGTCGCGAAAGTTGGCGTGCATGCTTGTCTATCCAATATCCATCCAAACATATGATCAGGTTTAAATTCTAAGAATCTGGTCAAAGCTGAGACTGCATCATGTAGTTTTGTTAGGGTTTGGCTTAAAGATGGCGAAAATATCTCTCAACATCGCGAAAGTTGGCATGCACTCTTATTTTCCAAATGCGGATTTAAATCGATGATTCAATTTTAATTTTGAGAAATTAGTCAAACGTGAAACTTCGTTGTGCGGTTTTGCTAAGGTTTGGCTTGAAGGGGGTGAAAATACGTTCGAATGTCTCAAAAGTGTGCATGCACGCTTGTTGATCAAATTTAAATTCTAAGAAACTGCTCGAAAGGGAAATTCCATTGTGCGGTTTCAACAGGGATGGGCTTAAAGGGGGTCAAAATAGCTTGAAACGTCGCGAAAGTTGGCGTGCATGCTTGTCTATCCAATATGCATCCAAACATATGATCAGGTTTAAATTCTAAGAATCTGGTCAAAGCTGAGACTGCATCATGCAGTTTTGTTAGGGTTTGGATTAAAGATGGCGAAAATAGCTCTCAACATCGTGAAAGTTGGCATGCACTCTTATTTTCCAAATGCGGATTTAAATCTATAATTAAATTTTAATTTTAAGAAATTAGTCAAACGTGAAACTTCGTTGTGCGGTTTTGCTAAGGTTGGGCTTAAAAGGGGTGAAAATACTTTGGAATGTCTCAAAAGTTTGCATGCACGCTTTTTGATCAAATTGGCATCTAAATTTATGATCAAATTTAAATTCTAAGAAACTGCTCGAAAGGGAAACTCCGTCGTGCGGTTTCAATAGGGTTGGGCTTAAAGGGGGTCAAAATAGCTTGAAACGTTGCGAACGTTGGCGTGCATGCTTGCCTATCCAATATGCATCCAAACATATGATCAGGTTTAAATTCTAAAAATCTGGTAAAAGCTGAGACTGCATCATGCAGCTTTGTTAGGGTTTGGCTTAAATATGGCGAAAATAGCTCTCAACATCGTGAAAGTTGGCATGCACTCTTATTTTCCAAATACGGATTTAAATCTATGATTAAATTTTAATTTTGAGAAATTAGTCAAACGTGAAACTTCGTTGTGCGGTTTTGCTAAGGTTGGGCTTAAAGGGGGTGAAAATACTTTGGAATGTCTCAAAAGTTGGCATGCACGCTTGTTGATCAAATTGGCATCCAAATTTATGATCAAATTTAAATTCTAAGAAACTGCTCGAAAGGGAAACTCCGTCGTGCGGTTTCAACGGGGTTGGGCTTAAAGGGGGTCAAAATAGCTTGAAACATCGTGAAAGTTGGCGTGCATGCTTGTCTATCCAATATACATCCAAACATATGATCAAGTTTAAATTCTAAGAATCTAGTCAAAGTTGAGACTGCATCATGCAGTTTTGTTAGGGTTTGGCTTAAAGATGGCGAAAATCGCTCTCAACATCGTGAAAGTTGAAATGCACTCTTATTTTCCAAATGCGGATTTAAATCTATGATTAAATTTTAATTTTGAGAAATTAGTCAAACGTGAAACTTCGTTGTGCGGTTTTGCTAAGGTTTGGCTTAAAAGGGGTGAAAATACTTTGGAATGTCTCAAAATTTTGCATATATGCTTGTTGATCAAATTGGCATCCAAATTTATGATCAAATTTAAATTCTAAGAAACTGCTCGAAAGGGAAACTTCGTCGTGCGGTTTCAACAGGGTTGGGCTTAAAGGCCGTCAAAATAGCTTGAAACATCGCGAAAGTTGGCGTGCATGCTTGTCTATCCAATATGCATCCAAACATATGATCACGTTTAAATTCTAAGAATCGGGTCAAAGCTGAGACTGCATCATGCAGTTTTGTTAGGGTTTGGCTTAAAGATGGCGAAAATAGCTCTCAACATCGTGAAAGCTGACATGCACTCTTATTTTCCAAATGCGGATTTAAATCTATGATTAAATTTTAATTTTGAGAAATTAGTCAAACGTGAAACTTCGTTGTGCGGTTTTGCTAAGGTTGGGCCTAAAAGGGGTGAAAATATTTTGGAATGTCTCAAAAGTTTGCATGCACGCTCGTTGATCAAAATGGCATCCAAATTTAAGATCAAATTTAAATTCTAAAAAACTGCTCGAAAGGGAAACTCCGTCGTAAGGTTTCAACAGGGTTGGGCTTAAAGGGGGTCAAAATAGCTTGAAACATCGTGAAAGTTGGCCTGCATGCTTGTCTATATAATATGCATCCAAACATATGATCAGGTTTAAATTCTAAGAATCTGGTCAAAGCTGAGACTGCACCATGTAGTTTTGTTAGGGTTTGGCTTAAAGATGGCGAAAATAGCTCTCAACATCGTGAAATTTGGCATGCACTCTTATTTTCCAAATGCGGATTTAAATCTATGATTAAATTTTAATTTTGAGAAATTAGTCAAACGTGAAACTTCGTTGTGCGGTTTTGCTAAGGTTGGGCTTAAAGGGGGTGAAAATACTTTGGAATGTCTCAAAAGTTTACATGCACGCTTGTTGATTAAATTGGCATCCAAATTTATGATCAAATTTAAATTCTAAGAAACTGCTCGAAAGGGAAACTCCGTCGTAAGGTTTCAACAGGGTTGGGCTTAAAGGGGGTCAAAATAGCTTGAAACGTCGTGAAAGTTGGCCTGCATGCTTGTCTATATAATATACATCCAAACATATGATCAGGTTTAAATTCTAAGAATCTGGTCAAAGCTGAGACTGCACCATGTAGTTTTGTTAGGGTTTGGCTTAAAGATGGCGAAAATAGCTCTCAACATCCTGAAAGCTGGCATGCACTCTTATTTTCCAAATGCAGATTTAAATCTATGCTTAAATTTTAATTTTGAGAAATTAGTCAAACGTGAAACTTCGTTGTGCGGTTTTGCTAAGGTTGGGCTTAAAGGGGGTGAAAATATTTTGGAATGTCTCAAAAGTTTGCATGCACGCTTGTTGATCAAATTGGCATCCAAATTTATGATCAAATTTAAATTCTAAGAAACTGCTCGAAAGGGAAACTCCGTCGTGCGGTTTCAAAAGGGTTGGGCTTAAAGGCGGTCAAAATAGCTTGAAACGTCGTGAAAGTGGGCCTGCATGCTTGTCTATCTAATATGCATCCAAACATATGATCAGGTTTAAATTATAAGAATCTGGTCAAAGCTGAGACTGCATCATGCAGTTTTGTTAGGGTTTGGATTAAAGATGGCGAAAATAGCTCTCAACATCGTGAAAGCTGGCATGCACTCTTATTTTCCAAATGCGGATTTAAATCTATGATTAAATTTTAATTTTGAG
>LPNX010434924.1:0-78144 GCA_001517045.1 Pseudotsuga menziesii
ACAAAAAAAAAATTTATCTTCCTGATTTTTGGCACTGTTAAAATAAAAAATCCGCGCGCCGTCGGAAAAAACCGTCGCATTTTGGATCGAAATCTAGTAGTGTACCCTTATACCAATATCCTAGTTGTGGATACTATTTTTTTTTGCATTGTTCTTGGTCACGTTATAATACTGTAATTTATTTTATTATAAAAGAGTTCTGTAGTTAAAGTACTCTCCAGCTTTTTGTTAAATAGATTTATTGTTAAAGTTTCTATACAGGCTTTATACTCTGGCTTCTATTTATTAGAAACAGTAAATGCAAAGTGCATACCTATTAAATTATGTAAGCCTGATGTACTTCTTCTTATATTTTACTATTGTCTTCAAGTAAGGTTTATTTACTTTGTAATACACAGAGTATGAATAGTTTATACATAAACTTTATTTATTTATACATCGAGTATAAATAGTCTAGGTTTATAATTGTAGTAATAAAATATTACTTTAAATGTTACTTTTATAATGTATATAATATAGATATATTATTAGTGATACTATAATGATATTACTTCTTATCAATGTTACTATGATTGTTATTTGATGTTGTTATCCAATATTTGGTTTGGTTTAATTATTTAGTTATAATGCCTGAGTATTTTTACCTAATACTCATTCAATATTTAAGTTTATTCTCATATATATATATATATATATATATATATATATATAAATTCTTGTGTATAAAATAACATTCATTTACCATATTTGAAAATAGTATAACAGTTTTGAAATCTGTTTAAGCTTAGCTGAAATAAAAGAAGATTCAGTACTTAAATAACTGCATTCTTAACCAAAATACAGACTAACACCACTAGGATTTAGCTGTAAAATCAAACCGATAAGTAATTATATCCAACTGTCAGTATTTTCTTTTTCAACATTTAGAGGTTAAATTATTTCAAACTGGGAGATAACAATTATAAGATTTAAACAGCAGAAATACTTATTCTATGTTTTCTTTATTACAGCTGGCATTTACTGGAAACAAGATACAGTACTAGGAAGTAGTTTTTAAGACTATTAGAAAATAACTTATGAATTTGTAAAACACTTGTAGTTACTGAAAGTAACAAATTAGGAAACTCGGTTCAGAAGGATACTACTTCACAATACCGAGATACTGTGCTGGAGTATGGTCTGGTGATCCCAGATGTGGAAAAACACAGTAATTATTTAACTCGGTAACAGATTTAACTACTAATATTCTGAGATACTCACATTACTAAACTAACTAACTCTTCAGACATATAATATAAACATAACATGCATCCATTCATACTCATCAACATAAAGAAATAAGTGACAGAACCTGTTTAAACTGTGGACAACAACAGCAATGGGAGGTCGTTCCTCCCTACCAACTCCTGGAGAGCGCTCAGACAGCGACTTCTCAGGACCCCCGAGCTTTCTCTGGTCTCCCTGGCTGGAACTAGGTGCAGCAAAGTCAGATACCAGTCTTCAAACTCAGTATTAACTCAGAACTTTCAGTCAGTTCTTTCAGCCAAAAAGCTGTAATAAAATCAAGTTACTGCAGCAATCCTCTTAAAACAACTTTCTTACTGTAATTCCCTCTTCCTCCATGAATTTCATGAATAACATTCACCTGAATGAATTCTCTCTGGAAAATATCTGAGCAGCCTCAGCTCTCTCCATTGAGTACTTTTAAAAGATTGCCTAGGTCTTTTTTTGGGTTAATTGTCATTTAATGAGCCACTTGCTCTGATTCCACTTTCTTGGGGAATCATGACCCCAAATATAGGGAAGTTGCCACCTAAAACTTAGGAAGTGTTTGAGGATGCTGCCACTTGTCTTTTGCCTTTCCACCTAGTTCCATCCACCAGTTTGACCAATAAACTCTTTTTAATAGCTCTCCCATGCTGTTGTCTCCATAATTTATTTAGTAATAATAAAATATTCTGAATTACACTCCATTTCTATTGACTATGCTGAGTCATCAATCCCTACTTAGGATTTAATTTAATCATAATGTCTCAAAAATATAATAAAACAATTTACATAATTTTACAAAATTGGGGTATTTGACAGTATGTCTCGCCTACGAGAGGCTCGAAACTCCCATACACTACAAGCGGAGGTACGTAACCAATTATAGTGGCCCTAAGCTTCAACGCATAAAGCGACTGTGCTATCTGACCTCTACCTGGCCGGGACACCTGTAGAATAACCTCTACAAGTACCCCCTCGATATCCTAGGTAAGGTCGCTAAGGTCACCTCAATACAATCAATGCTCAGGCGGACAGTCGCAGGCGAGATTGACCGTATGGGCAGGGTAGCAAAGCCCGAAACTCTCAAAAGAGCCTCCAGATACGAATACAGTCCTGGAAATATCTCCGGTGCTACTCAATTATGATTAGGGGTTATCCCAATCAATAACCGCTCACACTACCTCGTGCTTAACTCCCGTTTGAGAGGAGGATCCTGAGAATAATGGTTATACGAAGGATTTCACACACTCACCTGGACATACACCTAGATGTTTTTGTTTAGTGATCTTGGAGAATTGACTTACAATGAACTATTCCAAGATCCTAAAACCTAAGCTTGTTGGTGCACCCTAGAAAAGAAAAGAGTGTAATTCATTTTAATTAGCGTTGATTTTAGTTGGCTGTAATTACTCAAAGGGAAATGGCCGTGCAACTAGTGATACGAATACTCAACAGTGAAATAAAAGTGCACACCATAACAAACAATGCTAAGTGCAATCTTTGTCAAATGAAAAATAGGGTATGCCACTACATGAGATGCATAAATATATATTCCTTTATGAATTCCAATGCAATCCTTCCTATATGAAATCCTAAACACAACTCTCATCCAAGCAATCCAATGCAAGTACCTCCTCAAATCCATATCTAAGATGCAACTAAGAGTGCAACTACTTTGTATTTTTCAATATAAAAGAAGGAAAAATGCAATAAAAGTCATTTAAAACTCTTAGTCTCTACAGCAAGTATAAAATACAAGCCCAGCAAGACACCAAGACAAAAAGAGTAATGCACTAATGGCAAAACAAAAAGGGAAAATGACTAAAACTAATTTCAAAGAAAAATCAATGAAAAACGGTCTCTGGTCACAAAAGAAGCATCCAACAGACAACATCAGACCCAAGGAAGACCCAACCACACTCACAACCCACCCAGCAACTTCCCATAACATCAAACTCACCAAAAGGGAGGATGTACGTGACTATTTAAAGAACAACTGCGTATATACGTGACTTTTGGCCAAAAACATGAGTGTATACGTGGATTTTGGCCAAAAACCTGCGTGTATACGCGACTTTTGGCCAAAAATCCGCGTATGTACGTGACTTTTGGCCAAAAAGCTGCGTATACAGAGAAGGCAATGGTAAAAAGTAGGCCAAGGGTCAAACCAATAAAGGGGAGTGTCAATGGATGAACATACTATAACATGCAACACAGAAACAAGGAGAAACCAAGAGCAAGTCAATAATATCAAGCCCATTGTTCCCCCAACCCCAAAGAAAAACAAGGAACATCCCCAGCGGAGTCTCCAATTCTGTTACGGAGAGAAATTCCTATGGCTTGGGGTACCACAACAGACAGCTTTGACTCCAAAAATCAATCTTTCCCAATATGCAATAGAAATAAAATGTCTAACACTAAAGGATCAGACCTCGTACCTTATTCTGGATGGTTGAAGTAGATCCCCGTTGAGCTTTCCAATCTTCAGCTTGAATTGATATAATATTTCCTCAACAACAAGTAAACAATACAAGCATACTATATATCATGGTGTTAGATCTATTCTAGCATATATAATCAATAATGTAAAAGCATTTGACATATTCCAATGGATACAATATTCAATCAAATACACATCATTGGACAGGAAAAGATAGTTCTTATTAATATAAATCAGAGATTACAAGATAGATACAACCTCTGACGGCACGTCTGTGAACCATAGAAACTGAATCCCCCACTTAGGTCTCCACCACCTCAATCCTCCATCTCACGATAGCAAGCTCACTAGCAAAAGGCAAGCTTGGGAAGAACACAAAAGTGCTCCAAAGGGACAAAGGGATACATACTCAAGTATAAATTTCGGCAACAATGGACTATAGTTTCTTTGCTTTCAATCTCTCTATATGCCTTCAATGTACCAAGGGGTTCCTTATATAGCTTCACAAGGGATAATGAAGGGTCGAATCTGAGCGATCTCAAGGCATATGGAAGGCTAGGAGTCGAATGAGCTGGATCCATGTCAAGGAAAACTCCAAAAGGATTTGGACTATGCACATTTTGTACTACACGGTTATAGGAGTCAAACCACGTATGTACGCGGTTATCGGGTAAAAATCCGCGTATATCATTTTTCATATAGTTTTAGGGATGATCAAGGAAACATCAAAGGATAAAATATGGTCCATGGGGTCTAAAGAGTCTGCAGCGGGACAGGGGAAGGCCATACAAAGTGTGATTCACCTGGAGTGGTGAAATCCGCGATAACACCCACAACCCAGGTCAAAATACCACCTCCACCACCTCCCATATTATGTCTGTTACTAATCAACCCAGGTCTTCTGTACCTGGGGCTCAACCTTCAATTATCGTTTTGTCTATACCTTCTAGTGCCGAGGGGAAACCCCCAGCACGACCTATGTTATCTGACACTGAAATTGTGCCTAGTCAAGGACATACCTCTAATATAGAACCATCTACAATTTATGTCCCTCCCACCCATACTAATGTGGTTAATCCCCCACCTAGTTCAGGTCAGCCCTCGGGGGCACAACCTATAACCATTCAATATTCTGGAGGTTATGGTTATCACATACCTGTAGGTAATATTAATCATCCACCCAATCCTACATGGATGCCTTATGCTGGAATTACATACTCTAGTAACACTTTTATGCCATGGGGGAAACCCAACTGGTCTTACATGCCAGTTATGGGGGGGATACCTATACATACTACGGGAGGTGCCGGAGGACCGCCTTATGGAGGTCATCCCCCTAGGGGGCCTAATGGTCCTGGCGGATCTGGAAACTTTCCTCCTTATGGTCCGAGTGGTCCCAGTGTTTCTGGGGGGCCTGGTGGCTTTCCTCCTTATGGCTCTAGAGGGTCTAGTGGTCCTCCGCCTAGGATTTGGAAGTTTACCTCCTGGTGGCTTTGGAGGGTTTGGTGGTCCGCCTCCTGGTGGTCCTGGTGGTCCTAGTGGTCCTAGTTGTCTTGGTGGTCCCGGCGGCCCTGGTGGTCCTCCTCTTAAAGGCCCTAGTGGTCCTATTGGTCCTATTGGTGGTCCTATTGACTAGCTTGATTTTCGTACACCCGATGTTACTACCTCCACCGCTAATAACATCCCCATGTTAGGCCAGTCCCCTCCTCCTTACTAGTCGATTGGGGTAGGCATGTTGAAGGATTCATCCCTTATGGGGATTTTTCCATCCACTCCTCCTAACACGGATATCGCGACAGTCCATATGATCGCCTCACTTGATCATGAGCCTAAGGGTAAACAAGTTGTTGAGTCCACCTCGTTGAGTTCACATGAAGCACTGTATGACACCATTCAAACCTTTTTCGATGATCACATGGATGACCTTCATCTAGTGGCTTCGGATCCTTACCATTTATCATACTGGTTAGAGCCTTCTCTTCCTATTCTAGATTATCTCTCTGAGACTTTCCCTTTTGATGAGTCCATTATGGAGATCATGAATACGGATGAGTCCATTTGGGAGGATCACCATCATAGATCCATGTTCCTCCCCAACACCAGTTTGGTTAGCCATGATTTTGCATCCTTGTTTCTTACTGATATCGTCAATGTACCCCAAAGTCCTATATTGTTGCAAGATACAGATTCTGAATGAAACCTTTGCAACATTGCTCAGAGGAATCCGATTGATGTATCAGCCAAGCCTGATACTATCGAGCATGTTAATGTTGGGCAAAACTGCTCGGAAGATGAATCTAAAGCCTATAAGGCACTTTTCAAAGAATTTTGTGATATTTTTTCTTGGTCTTATGAAGTGATGTCAGGGATTGACCCATCCATTGTGGTCCATGAGATTAAAACCTATCCCACAGCTAAACCTGTCAGGAAAAAACTAAGGCAAGTCCATCCTCGGAAGGCCACAACTATTAAACCTGAAATTGAGAAACTCTTCAAAGCTGGGTTTATTTATCCTGTACCCCTGATGGAATGGGTATCGAACGTTGTCCCTATCAATAAAAAGCAGGGCACCATTAGAGTCTGTATCGAATTTAGGGATTTAAATAAAGCTTGTCCTAAGGACAACTTTCCTACTCCGCACATCGATCAAATTATCGAAAACTGTGCTAGAAGTGTCATCTTTTCATTTATGGATGGCTTCTCTGGCTATAATCAGATTGAGATATTACCCTCCAATCAGCATAAGACGGCATTTAATTTCCCATGGGGAACCTTTGAATATAAGAAGTTACCTTTTGGCTTGAAAATGTTGGAGCCACGTTCGAGTGTGCAATGTCCTATGAATTTCACAATATTAAACATATTGTTGAACCATACCTTGATGACCTTCCTACTCATTCATAGCGACGGGAGGACCACCCTGGTCATCTTAGAGAGATATTCCTGAGATGTCGTCATTATAATATACGGCTCAATCCGCATAAATGTGTGTTTTGCGTTGAGACGGGACGTCTTCTAGGTTTTGTGGTATCCAAATATGGCATCCGAATCGATCCTTTGAAAATTGCTGCCATTTTAGATCTACCAGCCCCAACTAATCTCCTGGAACTCCAAAGTTTGCAAGGGAAGGTAAACTTTCTCCGTCGTTTCGTGTGCAATTTCGTGGAGAAAACGCACGGTTATATGTGTCTCCTCAAGAAGAACACTCCATTCTTCTGGGATGACCAGGCCCAACATGCCTTTGATAATCTTAAGCACGCTCTGACTCATTCACCCATGATACACCCCCTGGATTATTCAAAGGACTTTCTCTTGTATATTGTTGCCTCCACTACTACCATCACTATGGTTTTAGTGCAGGAAAATCTCCATGGTTAGGAGCACGTGATTTATTATGCCAGTAAGAATCTCATGGATTTCAAAACTCGTTATTCACGTGTGGAAAAGTTAGCATTGGCCACGGTCATTGCTGTACAAAAGTTTCGTCACTACATTCTGCTCCGCACTACCACTGTATTGGAAAACCAAAACCCGATGTATTACATCCTGACTTGTCAGGTGCTCAGGGGTAAATACTCTCGCTAGATAGTCATACTTCAGGAGTTTGATCTGGAATTTGCCAAATCCACGTCAAAGAAATCCCTTGTCTTTGCAGAGCTTATGTGTGATGTTCCCTGTGCTTCGACGAAATCTGAGCCCAGTGATTCATTCCAGGATGAATTCCTATTCCTAATAAGCACTATCGATCCTTGGTATGGAGATTTGTTTATTTATCTCCAAACACAATGATTTCAGCTGCATTTATCTCGTGATGATCTCCATCGTATCCGTCACCACACGAAATACTATCTCATCCTGAATGATACCTTGTATAGACATGGGATTAACTGAATTCTTCGGCAATGCCTCACCCATGAGGAGGCTAAACATGTGTTGAATGATTGCCACTCGGGAGCATGTGGCGGTCAGTTATCTGGGATGGCTATGGCCTAGAAAATCCTTCATGCTGGCTATTTCTGGCCTTCTATATTCAAATACTATCATGAGGCTGTTAAGAAATTCCCACCTTGTCAACACTTTTATCCTAAAAAGCGCACCCATCCTACTCCGCTACACCCTGTCATTGCCATTGGCCCATTCGCCAAATGGAGGATTGAATTCATGCATTGTAATCCTACCTCAGTTAGGGGGCATGGTTACATCATCGTAGCCATTGATTATTTCACAAAGTGGGCTGAGGCCATGCCTACATACGCAGAAGATGGTAAGACTGTCGCTCTCTTCTTATTCAATCATATCATAGCTAGATTAGGAGTTTCGCAGTCCATCCTTATTGATCACGGATCCCGTTTTCGTAATCAAATGATGGAGGAACTAAGTGCCAAGCTAGGTTTTCACCATGAAAACTCTACACCATATTATCCACAAGCTAATGTTCAGGTAGAGACCATTAACAAATTTTTGAAAACTATGCTTCGTCAGATGGTTGGAGATCATAAATCCAACTGGCACCATGTTCTTTTCTCCGCTCTTTGGGCTTATCGGACTTCTGTGAAAATAGTCACTGGTTTCAGGCCATTCCAGCTTGTCTATGGACTCAAAGCTATCTTACCGATTCAATGTCAGATTCCATCTTTACAACTTGTCGTCAAACTTCTCCTAGACACTTCTGCAGAGGAAGAAAGATTTTTGTACTTGAATAACCTTGACGAGACTCGCAGAGATGATGCCTTGGCTAATGAGGCACATAAGAAATGCGTCAAGGCGCAGTATGATAAATCAGTCCAACCTCGTGTCTTTTAAGAGGGTGACCTAGTCTTGACTTATGATCAGAGATATGACAAGATAGGGAAGGGTAAGTTCGAGTCCATGTGGTATGGACCTTTCACCATTTCTAAGGTGTTAGAGAAAGGAGCTTACAAGCTCATTAATTATGATGGAATCCCTTTGGGGCAACCTCGCAATGGGTTGTACCTGAAAAGGTACTATCCTAGGTCTTTCTTGGATAGTATCTTGTATATATGTATATTGATTGACTTTTAGTGTGATTTTAGTATTTTTAAGATGGTTTTGAGTTTAGTGTCTGCATCTGTTTATACCATGTTTTGGTCAAGCATATGGCTTTCTACGGCTTCATTGATGGTGCTTGCCGCCACACCGTGAATCTCTCCTCGGCTACTTGGGTCCTCTATTCCCCAGCCGAAGATTTGGTCAGTTCAGGAGCGATTTGTATAGGTATCGCTACTAATAACATCACCGAGTATGAAGCAGTCATCCATCTTCTGACTGAAGCTGCCTCCTAGGATGTTTGTGATCTAGTAGTCTTGATGGACTCACAACTCATGGTTTTCCATTTAAACCATGTTTACACCATTAGAAACCCTGTGCTCCTCTGCCTCTTCCGGAGAGTACGTTTACTAGAAAGATCATTTGAAACCATCACTTATAGGCATATCCCTAGGGAACATAATGTAGTTGCTGACTCATTGGCTAATTACATCCTAGATTGGCGTATTGCCCATTCATGACATTGAAATCAAACATGGTACATTGTAAATAAATTTAAAGACACATTAAACTCATATAAAATACATTTCCCATTTGATACATATAAACACCAGGTAAAAGTCTGTATATATATATACAAAAAGTTTACAAAAAATAGGTCCCGAGACCTCATCTGAAGCACGTAGGCTTTCAGGAAAAATCATCATACAAAATCCTAAAGCTGTCAACTTTCAGTTATATCTCATACACTAGTGATGCTCGTGATAGCACATCACAGCTCGAGCTACTCTACGTAGCAGCCTACTAAATCGACCCAGTACTCCTGCTATGGATCTCTGATATCTCATCGGGAGATCATCAATGGCAGCATCTGGGATATCCAATGTCAACCTCTCCAAGTTTTCCTCTAGCTCCCCGGTGATATCATCACCCTGTGGTACAAAGCGGGCTCCAGCTCGCCTGTCCAATGGAGAAGCTCCTCCAGGTCGCGTTGCTCCAACATCTGCATGAGAATATACAGGTCTCATCACTTAACATAAAAAATATAAAACATTAAAAAACATAAAGACATTTCATCCATTTTAGGGTTTCTTACTTCTTACCGATGTCGCCCCACTATCCGCCAAGTGGGAGTGGTAGGTCAGGATCTTCGGTGAATTTTGTACCTGCATAAGCATAATCCTCAACCATGAGGATCTGATCTCAGATCCATCTAAAGAATGGGTCACCAAACTTCACCCTTCCCCTACCTGCTCCTGTACGATCCATTACCTGGAGCCACCTCAGCATACGGGGGTCACGCGCTCTCAGACTCTGGAAGACCACCTGAGGTCTCATCTATGGAACCCGCTTGAAGAAGAAGCAGGCTAAAATGGAGCCAAAGACAAACTACTTTAGCTCTCCCTGTCGACACTTATTCAGTTGATCTTTGAATATGGGAAGCATGGCTTCTACTAAGTTGAATGTCGTGGGTTCCATGGCCTCTGTGGCATACAACATGTGTTCCCTAGAAGCTTGGTGCACACCCTGACTCCCGGCCACCCTCTGCATAGTAAATAGGACGGTCCGTAGGGGCCCATCCGTCACTGCTCTGATGGGGATTTTCTTCCCCGATGTCCTTGTCCCTGGAACACAGTGACAATCTATAAGCTCTCAAGTGGTAATATCCCCTCCACGGGAACCTATCAGTGATATGGGGACACCCCATCTTGAGAGACCAGTCAAGAAGTAGATGTCCTCTACTTCCACTATAAGAATATGGGCCCCTACCTTGAAGTATTGCTGCTCTAGATTCCACATCCACAGTATGTGTTCTATTAACCGCTCGTGTGACACCATGCTTGGGGTCCAGAAGAACTTTAGGAGCCCACAGTCCCGTAATGCGATAATACAACCTGCATTTCTCTCAACAAAAGCATCATCATTGTCATGTGTTCTTTCTTTCCATATCACCATGTTTTGAGCAACCAATACCTGTCAAAAACAATCATAGCATGCATTAGAATCATCCCTAATCATTAAAAATAAAAAGAATGACTGATTTTTGTTCATGCTATTAGTTTAAAATCTCCACGCCCGGCACCGCCTGTGCACCATTGGAAACAGGTGGTGGCACCACCTGTCAACTATGTTATAGTCATGGTTCTCAGGTGGTACCGCGTATCCCACAAGGGGTAGGCGCGGTGCCCACTTTTAAGGTTTAATGGCTTGCCATATGAGCCCAAAACCCCACCAAAACTCAAAATAAATGCTATGAAATGAAAGAATAGGGTTTTAGTTGTTACCTGCAACTAACGGTGCTCAAAATGGATAGTGGGAACTTCCGGTATCAGCTGTTGAAGATCTGGCTAAGAAAGTGCTCCAAATGCTCTCCGCTATGGCTAAATAGTGAAATGATTTGATTTTTTACTATTTACATAACTTATATAGGAATTTTTGGGTCTGACATACTATAGTTTTGTTATAAAATCATATTTTAAGTCAAGGTTTATTTGTCGTAATCCCTCGATGCTAGTTATAAATGCATTTAACACTTGTTTCTAAGCCAATTGCAGGATAAGAGAACTATAGAAAAATCTTTGGAAGTTTGTTTACAGCTTTTTCGCACTTTCATAAAACGAAAAAGGTCAATGAGCATTTATTACGACACTTTGGTCACGCTCTTTAAATCCAGTATCAAAGGTCCGAGTCCATTTCAGTTTCTTTCCAGGCTCGTAAAAAGTTGACATTGTGTAAAGAAGCGTCATGGAGTCTTCTTTTCACCTCCTTTTCAGGATCCTTAAACACGAAAAGATCGTCGAGTCTGTTTCTGATTCTTTCCAGGCTCGTAAAAAGTGACATTGTGTAAAGAAACCTCATGGAGTTCTCTTTAAACTCTTTTCAGGCTCCCTAAATACAAAAAGACTATCGAGCGATCTTGTCTTCTTCACGCTCATTAAAGTATTTTAAAAATCGTATGTCCAACGGTCGGTTCAAATAGGAATATTTACGAAAAAGGAACACTCCAGCCAATCATGACTGGAAGAGTTCCTTAAGGCATGATTTTATACTTTTTCAGGCCTTAGGGACTAAATCATATGAAAAAGGACCCCTCTGGAGTCTTCTTCCGTAATCATTTAGACTCTCTAAACATGAACGATACCAAGCTTTCTTTCAGTGGACTCGTTAAAATTAAACATTGAGAGACTTGTTTTGGGAATGAACCCCTCCTCTCTCAGGTTCGTAAAACATATGAGTCTGGACTTGTCTTCCGATAAGCTATATCAAGTGTTTGTTACCCTCTTTGAACTCGTAAAACTAAAAAGAGGCACTCATCAATCATGATGGGGGAAATGGGAAGGGAATCATTTTGCAAATAATGGCAGTTGTTTGTCGTTACCTTTGAACATGGCACTTGTCTGCACATCATGTCAATCAATTGGGTATTCAGCTGATCTCCATGATGACCCACTTTCATGAGTCATGTCACTCCTTTGATTCTTTCAAAAGAATGCATTGTCCACTGTTGCATTGTGTGTTTATCCCGTTCATTCATGCTGCCAAGTCTTTTTGTCATGCCTCCCGATGTTCAAAGGGGATTTGAAGAAGTTTTACCTCTGCAGTCTACACAGTCTTTTGTGTTAGTATTTTTTATTTAGTCTTATGGTTACTACATTCACATCATTCCAGAACCATGTCCTAAGTTTCATGTCATCGATGTGGGACTCATCATGTCCCTCCTTCGACGATACTTTTTCCCGTCGACATCAGCTCATCATCCGGGAAATAGTCTTAGAAACAATATTTGGTACCTTGAGATCTGTATGCCTTAATGACAGATTCTCTCGCTCTCAACATAGGTTCACATCATTGACCTTTGATCGATAGATTCGACTGGGTGTTCGACATTAGTACATCTATTCGCACTCAATAGATTGTACTAGGGTACCTTGGGAATCATTGACATCAATGGTGATCTCCCTCGCACTTGTTAACGGTTCACATCATTGGTCGGTAATCAAGTGGTTTCTACCATGTTTGACTTCAGATCATTGTAATCACATGGATAGAATCGTACTTTGTGGAAGACGAGACGAAGACCCCGGGTGTTTGTTTAAAGCGCTCATTGCTTTTCCCCAGGTTGAGATGGAATTTTGTATATCTAGCATGGATCCACATTTGTATGGTCGTGGCTATGCTCAAATTTGTGTCTGTATGACATAGATCTACATTGTATTTCTACTAGCTTTGTCCAAGTTTGAGTCCTCTATCACATGGATCTACGATGTATTCTAGTAGCCATGCTTGTTTATTCCCCTCATGGATCTGCCTTGTATTGGTCTGCAGCCATGAGTTGGTTACTTGTGTCTATGAGTCAACATACTAATGTACTATAGATGCCTACTTAACAACATACTCTGATCAAGCTGACATTTTCACCTCGTAGCGATGACTTGTTCTCTCAAAGCTCTCGTTTATCGTATCCCTCTAAGACTCATGCTTTGGGGGGCATCCTTTTATACCAAAATCCTGTCACCATCATGTGATAAGACTCTTAACATACCTACTTGCCCTGAATCCCAGCACTTGGAGTGGAAACTCGTACCATTTTGTCAATATTTCACAAAAATGCTCAGCACTGCACTTTCCCCTCTGTCCAAGAGCGGTACCTTGCTTGCACCGCCTATCCCTTGTTATCCACAAGCTGTGCCACCGCTTATGTCCCTTAGTCCATAAGTGTTTCTTACCTGGACCGCTCTGTCATTGAAGGATAAAAGTGGTACCCTGGGTAAAATGGGAAAAAGAGAAGATTCTTGAGGCTTCTAGATCATGAGCCTCGTGTCCTCCCTTATCCCTATCATTGTGGGTTAGTTGAGCTCGAGATCCCTCATCCTAGGATCTTAGAGGCCATCTCATCCACAAATCTCACATATTATATAATCAAGTTTTTTAGAATGTCTATTGGCTTGTAATGTTGACTTATATATGTTATTTTCAATTGGTTTCTAGGATATAAGGAAAAAAAAAAGAGGAAAATAGAGAAAAGGAGAGGGACTTGCACACTTATGGACGTTGAGGTTATCAACGGGTCGAAGATCATATGGTAAACAATTGTGATGATATTTTATCTTATATGAGAAATATTAGCATATTTTAGTATCATTGTAATGTCAAAACTTAACCATACTATTTTACTTGTTGCAACTAGAAAAAATATATAACCTCTAATGATACAACTACAAGCATTACTAGGACATACTTAGAGAAGAAGTGCCATCAAAAGAAGGATGGCACTCCAATCACACCAGTTGTAGGAGAAACAATAGCATGTTCTCAACCTTTTAATTTAGATATTGATTAAAATTTCATTTTACATGTTGGAAATGTTTTCTTCTATGATCAGATTTAAGTGTATGTCAGTGTTAGCAAAAAAATGAACAAGCATAAGTAGAAGTTGCATCTCAAGACTTTACAGCTAGGGATGATGCCCTTTCCAAGGTATTTTGGGGTTGATGCAAGAGGAGGATGTCATGGAATTGTATTAGGAGTTACTCTAACTAACTTGTTTGGCAAAATTCCATGCAAGGAGGCACTAGCTGTAAGCCAAGCTACAGTGAAAGAAAAAACAGAGGAAATCACATCTTTGAAAACAACAATAACTAAACTATTGAAAAGAGTAGAAGATATGGAGAGAGAACATGTGGTCAACAAAGAAAGTGTTAGTGTCCAATTATTTACTCTTATCTCAATATACATATATTCACACTAATGATCTGAATTCTAATATCTGATTGCTCATATAAACAATGTCCTACTGTACAAAATGATCATGCTGAAATCACGCCTGTGGTGGAGGTTAGTTGTTTAATTATTATTTTAAATAATATTTTTTCATCTTTTGAATATATATATTACATTTTGTTTCCTTGACAGAGTAATACAGGTGAGAAAAAAACCCTATGAACAGACTAATACAAAAGAAATTAACTTCAATGCATACTCCATCATCCCTAGTAAGTATTGAAAATTTTCGTAATTTAGTTCAATCTTATTTTATTTTATCAATATATTAGAAATCGTTGTCTGTTGGGTGCAGAGTCATGGATCAAAATATGATGAACATTTGGTACAGAAAACACCAATGGTTCCATCGAAAATGCAAATTGACAAAATGAAAACACCAATTCAGGTAAGATTGTAATTATTTAATCTAGGATCATCAATGTTTAAATTCTTATTTCCGTGCATCTTACTTTGTCTCATTTATTTGGGACTGGAAGGAAAGAAATGCTTTCTCATTGCGTTAAACTCAAGGATTAAAGTCGCAAGGGAGAAAATACATAAGACTGACCCAAATGCAATGGTACACTATGTCCCTGTTGGAAAATGGTATTATATTATGAATTCGATAGAAATTTTAAATCCTCTATTTGAAAATATAGCTCTACCACATCCCAGGAGCGCATTATGTAATCTAGCAGATGCTTTGTTGAGCTTCATTCCTTGGCATAAGGATGACATTGAACTATGTAACTAGTTCTTATACTGTGTGACTAGTGATTTCAGTGATGTTGTATCAACGAAGAATAGTTGATTTATTGAATATTTATTCTTAGATTAGGACATAGTTTATAATTTTTTGTATTTCAGGATTAATCTTTACATTTAATTAAAATTTTGGGCACAAGTTGCAATTATATACCATGGGCACAATTTCTGATTTTGTAATACATCAGTATTATATAATCTTTGTTGCATGTGAAATGAGATGTTGTGTTGTGCATATGTGGAATGAGCAGTCTATCTATCATTATTTTCATTAAGTTTTTTTTTGTAATTTAGTTTATCCTTTTATTGCCTTCTATTTCCAAAACAGACATTTACAGAAAAAAAAAAAAAAAAACCCACATGAATATAATATATTTTCCACATTTTAGCAAGAATAAGAAAATGACCAAAATTAAATATTTAAAGGAATAAGCTTGCATCTAGAAACAAATTAATATGCAATGATTAACAATAATAGTAAGTTGATTTCCTAACTCATTTGAGGCCATGACCTTTTATGTTGTACAAAACAACCAATCTACAAATCATTTTGAATTTGAAAATCAAAACTAAGTTTAAATACAGACTACTCAATTTGCACATTGAAGTCACTATGTTATTACATTGTTCATCTTGTGTTTGATAGTCATGTTCTGCATCTGTTCACAGCTGGCATGAAGGTTTATGCTCCTTTTTTGTTTTCATTTCTGTCCTGGTAACACTGTTATTTGCACATACTTGGATATGACAGCCCCATTTATCGATAGTACTAAATCCTTGATGGGATTGTCATTCTTGTTTGCTTCTTCTATCGAGACCAAATCCTTCCTACAGGATATGCCAGCAGAACACCTCTTTGGATTTGTCATCACGTTCATTAAAGTTGGAAATTTACAGCAAGTACAATGATGACAAAGACCTCTGATATTTTCTCCCCCAGTCTGAACATTCATTTAGGCCGACCTTTCATAGCAATGGATTCTATGCACCGCGGTAATGGAGTCCACAGCCTTGTTTGGAGGCTTCGGTGGGATGTTCTTAGGACTGGGAACTCTAGGCACTACTTCCATAGTGGTGTTGCATATTAGCAGGACAACGTTTCCCTTACCAGCATCATAAAGTCTTTCTAATGCAATGAACATCTTTACATTTCCCTAGTCTATTAAAAATATTCTCGGAGTTGTCATTTTCATCAAGCGAGCCAGAAACCCCCAAATGTCGAGATTTCCCTTTTTGATTGGTCACGCACAGCATAGCATGCCTTCCCGAAATCTTTTGTGGGAACAGCGCATCTTCCACATCATATTTTGTTAGGATTTAGGATGTAATTTTGGGTTTGATTCTCACAATGTAACTAATTTTGATGCCCTGTTTCGAAATACATCTCGGGAATAAATTGCACTATACATGTAACCTCTACGGAGGAGGAAGGGTTCAACTTTCAATTTTGAAGCCTCTATGCTTGGATTGTAGCTCAGTAAACTTTCTTGGAAGTGTTAATGAAAATTATTTTTTTGATTTTTTGACATGCATCACAATGTTCATATTCAATTTGTGTTTCATGTTTGCGTCATTTTCATAAGTGTAAATTCTTCTAATGCTTTCTAAAGAAAACCATGACCTGTCTTGAGTCTGGTAAGGGTTGTTGTGACATGTCTTAATCCTGCTAGGACTGCAATGACTAGATGAAAGTTCCTTGAGGACTGTGAAGGTTCCCAAGCCTATTTATGAACATACCATGACCTACTATGGGTTATTAAGGGTGTCGTGAGGGTTTGTAAATTTGTTGGTAGCCTAATTATGTACTACTTGACTAGGCCATGATCTGTTAGTATGGATGACAGTCTGTGTGAGGTCTAGTACATGGATCGCTACCCTTTATTGGACTAGTTATGCAACTAATGAAACCCCTGAGTTGATGCCTCTCACCCATGTACTGGCTACCAAGCTGGGAGAAAAGCTCATAGAGGTCAGAAAGAATGGAACCTACTCCTGGCTGAGGCCTGATGGAAAAACACAAGGAACCATTGAGTACAAAAATGAGAGTGGTGCATGGTTCCTATGCACATTCACACAGTTCTCATCTCCACTCAACATGATGAGATAGTGACCAATGAACAAGATTTATCTAAAGGAAGTGACAGGGTTCTATTTTTATACAAGGGGGATATGCTTTGAATAGTAAACTGTAATGACCCCCATCAAATCCTGCTGATTTTTTTGGCTTATTTTCTTATGTAATTTGGTTAAGGGATTTCGTAAAAACACTTGTCAAAAATATCACTGATCTGTGCCAAATAGTTTTAGTTGGTTTTTGTATTAAGTGTACTGTTGGTATCTTGATTCAGGATCATAGCATCAAGAAGGAGAATTCATTCATGACTTCACAAGGTCAATGGAACTGTTAAGAGACCTAGGGTCTTGTACATTTGTAATTTTCTTTATTTTGTAAAAGCTGAATAAAATGGATAAGAAATCTAGATCCTTTTCCACATGTAATAGTTAGGATTGAGTTAGTTGTGAGTCATAGGGTTAGCAGAGATCAATAAGGACTGTGTTCCTTTGTTATAGGATCTGGAAACATAATTCTCTTGTATTTCAATCAGTTCAAGTTATTTTCTTAGTAGCTTAGTTAGCTTACAGATCTTGTTGGCTCACATAAGATTAGGTTAGCTCAAAAACCTTAGGATAGGTCTTAGAGGTTTAAGGATAGCTCAAAGAAGCTTTGATTAGCTCATAGAGCTTGAGAGGGAGATAAATTACACATAGCATGAATGGAGGAATGAGAGGTGCATAGAAGAGTGAGTGAGGAGTGAACAAGTAGAATTTTGTGTGTGTATTTGAATTTCCGGTTCATCGAATAAAGAATATAGGATTAGAATCTGTGTGTGGTTTTGATGGATTTCAAGTCTTCATATATTTGTATAGAAGTATGAATTTATCCCGCATTCACTCCTTATAACCCTGTATCTAAACTCTGTGGCTTTGGATTTCCATAGTTTCAGAATTGCAGAGAAAAATTGATCATGTCTGTAATCAATTAAGTGAAGCCTTGTAGAGGATTAAACCTTAACCAATCGCTCAAATAAAACAAGATCTTAGAGTGGGGACAATCATGGGGAAGATCAACGGTTTATAGTGATATCACTGGGAGAAGTTGCAAGCTTTGAAAAAAAATTCATGTCCGCGATATTCTATGGAATGCGCTTAATAAATTTTGGAATCCGCCATTGATATGGTGGGGACACTGATCGAATGATCAGAAATCCATTTCGCTGTGTGAAAAAGTAAGTTGTACGAACACTCAGGCTGGCCGCGAAATTGATAGATCAATGATCGAGATCGACGGCAGGGAAGAAGCATTGTGCGTAAACTCTTGTTTCGAAAGTGTTGAAAGTCGAAAATCCGACTTCTGATTCCTTCCTTCCGCAAAGAATTCCGCTGCAGAAGGGAACGCGTGGAAACCTAGAATTCTATTATGGAAGAAAGTGAAGCAGTACAGAAAGTTGTTTAACATAGAGAGTTTGTTTTGGATCTCAAGGGTTTTGAATTCTATCTGCAAATCAGCGCCATCATATGTGTAATGTTTGGCTTGTATATTATTAGACTATAATTTTCATATCTTGATTTTTGTAGAGATAACATTGAACAGTAAATGTAGTAGAGATTGATTTGCATAAATAACAAGGAAAATAAACCCTAAATATCTTATTCATATAACTTTGAGTTTACAATGACTGTAACAGCAGTTGTAAGGTGGACAAGCAAATCTGAAATTACTTTAACTCTATCCTGTAGCTTCCTGGGCATGCACAATGATTTATGGAAGTGAGCTTTGGTGTCTCAATTTTTCTTTGGTGTCTGCCCTGCCCTGCCATCTTCTCAAAACAACCCAACTCATCTTCTTCTCAAACTCTCTTATTATGTTGCAGCGCCCTCCTTCACTACCCAGAAATGTTATGCACAGTCGTAACAAGAAAGAAGACTACAATGAGATTACCCAACAACGTTGTAGTAGATTCGTGTAGGTGTCAATATGGATTGCTGCTCCCTTTTTTGGATGAAGCATGGGGATCACTGTAGATGTGTAACTATAAGGATATGCCGCCAACAGAAAGTAAGCCATCCTCACAAACAAGACTGTGTCCTCTCCAGATGATGTAACGGCCCACGCAGTCCAAACTTAGCCAACAAATGAAAAATATGGCCTCCACAAGATGAAATCGACCCATTTGTTACTCCTTTTTTTTCAAAAACCTAAAAACCAAAAAAGACGAAAAAGAGAATATGCATGAATCTATAGCATCTTAAATCTAGATGGACAGGAAAATTTCTTGTATGTATAACCACGGCATGAGCCTATAATCCTAGGTATAATATAATATTGTTACTTGTTGTTGGTAGGGGTTTTGGGTAAGTGAGTTGTACAGCACCGCGGAGGCTATGCAAGCTCACACGACACCACGCAAGACCAAATCAGGGCGATAGGCAAAAGAATAACTGTTTTGGGAATTTCTTATGCAATTTTGTACCGATTGACCACATTTTGTGGATATATGTCACTATTTTGTTAGAGGTTAGTTAGAAGTGGACCTTGGATTTAAAGGCCTAAACCTATATATAGAGTTAGAATTGCAATTGTAAATGAGATCATTGATGCGGAAGATCAATCGATCAATCGATTTTGTAATCGGATAGCTATGTGTGATGTTATCGCTTCATTTTGTTCTTGAGCAGTTTTGGCTATGTCTGTTGTCAACCAGCTATTGAATCTTGGGTTGTGATCATTCTCCTGCTGTGGAGAAGTGATTTGGATCTATTGTACAGAATTAATATGACATGATGGATGTTACCCTAAATTGATCTTGTCTCTTATTTCTTTCATGTCTTTGTGTGCTGCGATGTCAATGATGGATGTTTACTAAATATGTTGTATGAATGAATGACACTATTGCAATGAATAGGTGATTGATGCGATCTGTAAGTGATCTGTTAGTTATGCTTATAGATCTATGATGAATGTTGTGATACTAATTAACTATCTCTAAAGAATCTGATGATTATGTTGTTGATTCGTTGATGCCCTGTCCTTCCTTCTTACTATCAGAAACTTGGTTCCGACAGCTCTCTCTAGAACATATCGGGTGAGACTTCATCCGCTCTGTGGGTGTTTTCGGGCAAGTTGAAATTTGTCTAGGCCAGTGCTCAGGGAGATTGCGCTGGTTGAGAATCGACAGGGTGAGAACCCCTGTCGACGAGGCTTTATTGGTGGGTTTTTTCCAACAAATGGTTCCGTTGTTGGGACCTTGTTGCGACTGAAGGGAGGATATGTTGTGGGATCTAACTAAACTGGAGATTGAAGATTGTTTCGACCTAAAGCTGCGAAAGTTTGTTGAAACAGAGAATCAGAATCTGAAGTTGTCAACAAATGATTAGTTAGCCAAATATATCCACGACGGTGCCCACTAATGGTTCTTCTATAAATTTCCTATCATACTGTATGAGTGGCTAGTGCGGTTCACTTATAAGAATAACAACCATCAAGGAGGGGAGCCAACATCTTGGACCCCTGAACTAATCTAGGAATTGCAAGAAACTGAAAATAAAGCATCGCAAGCTATCAAAATATGGTTGGATAGTATTCTGGAAGGATACATCACTGAGTTTGCAGTCGATACCAATACGTCATATAGCGAAGCAGAAAGAGAGTTCTTCAATGGACCATGAGGTAGGTTCTTGTTGTCTCTACAATTATCTATTAAGATGCTTGTCTATGAGAAGGTTATTCTAAAAATGCACCTCGAGTAGTGGAACTCTAGTGTGCAGAGGCCGTGGACACCGCGACAAATGGGGGGAGGCAAATGGCAAGATAAGGGGTAGATGGGCATGAGTTCTGATGAGACTATGAGGGTCGCTGAGGAAACAAGTGTTTGTACGAAGGGAGGAGCCAAGTTTTGACAAGAGAAGAGGCAGAGGATAGGGGAAGGTCTTGATGTGATTGAAAGGTAACGCCACAAAGAACAACCACACGGGACGAAGCGACCCAACAGTGATGATGAGGAAAACCAAAGCCAAGGTATGCCCAGGATAGTAGTAAGCCCAAACCCCAGCAGTAACGTGTCCACACCTCCATACACTACTCCACCAATAGGTAGAAAACTGCATTTTACGTCGACTTGTCTGACGTGCCAGCAACAGTCTAGTAGTAGAGAACCATTTGGAGGAAGAAGTCCCAGAATAGTGGGTGACGAGATGAAGCTACCAATATTCCATGGAAATGGGACTGATGACCCAAAGCAGTACTGGTTCTTGTGTGAAGTAGTCTAGACTGCCAGACAGATCGTGGATGATGATATCAAGAAAAGACAGCTGGAAACCACCCTCAGGGGTTGTGGGCTTGACTGGTACATGAGATTCATGCAGTTTCCTCAGGGAACTACAGCAAAAACACTGAATGAGATCCAGGAAGGCCCATTCAAAGAATTTAAGAAACCCAAATCTGAGGCCTAGTATATTACAGAACTCAAAGAGATCAAGAAGTTCCTGAATGAAACTATTTAGGATTTAAGATGTTGATGGCCTGAGTCAGCTTCAAAATGAGCGATGTCCAACATAAGGAGTGGTTCATTGCTACGCTAGTCTCACACATTCGATAGTCGTTAATCCAACAAAATATCGCGACACAGAGCGAGGCTCTAGAGATCACGATGAAGTTAGAAGCTTCACATATTTGGGAAACTGCAATTAGCATGAACCAAATTCAGGCGTAGCTAGAAAATTTGAAATTCCAGCTGCAAGATATCAAGAAGGAAAAAGAAGAACATGATGATCTTTGGTGCACATGGTGTCATATGGATGAACACACCAAGGAAAGCTCTCCGAATTTCTAAAATTATTTTCTCTCAGGAGCTCCAAACCCCTTGAGTTGCACTGGTGTGTCATGGTGTCGTGTATTTAAGGTATATGGGCATCAACACAAAAATTGTGGCTACATACAGAAGATAGTTACGAAGGCATAAAGTTTGTATTGCAACTTTTGTCACTCAGTGGGGCACAAGGATAAATATTGTCAAGCTTATGACTTGCTTTAAGAGAGAACATATGATTCATACTTTGTGAAGGGAGAGGATCCCCGTGCGATCCAGTAGTCGCAGCCTCAGTCGCAGATGGCACAGCCAACATCCCAGGTGCAGAATACACCACCTCCACAAATGTAGTTTATTCCACCTCCGTAAATGCAGTTTATTCCATCACAATTGAAGCAACAGTTCACATCGCAGCCACAGTTCGAACCACAACCACAGTTTGTAGCACAACCACCATTTGCACCGCAACCAAAGTACAATCAATTTTTGATCACTCGACCTCAACCTCAGCATGTTCAAGAAGCGCACTACGTTCAGCAGCAACTAAATCCCCCACAGCAACTATCCCAACCACAATATCAGCAAGCAGCTCAACTGCAGTACCAGCAGAAAGGAGGATCCCAAGGAGGATTTAGGGGATGAGGAGGAGGCTTCAAAAAAGGGGGAGGACGAGTTCGAGAATAAACCTAGTGTTACAACTGTGGAGTATTCTAGCACTACCAGAGGGAGTGTCCTCATTTTCAGTGTACATATTGCACAGCAAATGAGCATAATGTTGAAAATTTCCCTCAGTTGATTGTGAAGTGGCAGGATAGAAACATCCCTCAGTTGCAGAATCAGAACCGGTTTCAAAACCAAAACCAAGTATAGAACCAACAGCCATTGCAGAATCAGACTCAGATCCTGCTACAGACTCAAAATCAGCCTATGAACCCGTTGTTGAATCAAAATCCACCACTGAACCAAGCTCAATACTAGAATCAAGGACCAACGGTTGCAACAATTCTAGCAGAACTCAGAACCCAGGTTGTCAACGTTGTTGTTGTCACTCATACAGGTGCAACGACTGGAAAAGATGGACCTCGTCAACAAGTTCAGTTTGCTGGGAAGAAAAAGGCAGCATTTGATATTACGACAGAGAAAGATGCCTTCTTTGAAGCCAAGCATGCAATCAGGAGAAATCAGGGTAAGTCACCTATTGTTGAAATGCCATCTACTTTTGATCCATCCGTAGAGGCAGGACCATCATGACACCATGGTACCTTGCAACATTTTTTTGAGAGTTGTCTGTGACTAGCCGAGGATCCCGAGGCTCTCGCTGAGATTGAGAAGTTGTTATACCACCAGAATAAGATGTTGAAGGATTCTACAGTGAATTCTCTCCATAAGAGAAAGACAGGCAAGGAGATGAGAATGAACATCTAGATCGGGGACTATGAAGTCGATTCAATTATTCTGGATCTCGGGTCGGATGTGAATATTTTGACCAAGTAGCCTTGGAAACTGATGGGAAATCCAATGTTGGGATGGTCCCTTGTGTAACTACGACTAGCAAATCAGGCCAAATTTCATCCTATTGGTCGTGTCTCGAACCTGGTCATCGATGTCAAAGGTATGAAGAAATATGTTGATTTTGATGTTATTGAAGTAGTTGACGATGGAGGATCCTATCCTACGCTGCTGGGGATTGGATGGGCCAATAATAGCATGGAAGTTATCAATTTCAAGAAGCGGGTTATGACATTCTAAAATCAAGACATCGAGGTCATTACTCCTATGGACCCTCATGAAGGACATCGATACATTGAACCTATCGAGGATGAAGTTGGTAGAGGCTAGGATCACGCCTACAATATATTTGAAGACTATATCCACCCTACCATCGATGGTGAACTCGGATGGTGCAGCACTAGCTCTACGTCCTCTGATTCTGATGATGCTTTAGAAAATTGGCTAAATCGGCTACATGAGGTGTCTTTTAGAAAGTGTGTATTGGTCATGCAATCCCTATGTCACATTGCGACTGACATTATTGAGTTGCCAATCTATGAGGGGCTGCCAGAGTTGTCCAGATTCCTTAAAGAATTTGAAGAGAAAGTGTTTGAACCAGAGAGGTTGTTGGCACTGGAAGAAGCACTGAAGGCCACCCCATCACGCTGGTGGGAGACTCACAAGAAGACAATCCATGAATGGGCACAGTGTCGATGATTGATGATGGTGCGCTTCGTTGATTCACAGATCTATCACACTGGGAGATGTGATGGGAAAAATCACCCCATGAGTCATTTGATGGAATTTCAGGCCTTGTAGGTGTCATGATCCAAGGATGAGTGGGTCCATGCTTTTGTTCATACTTTGGACGAGATGCCTAGATCCTAGTATGTAGCGGCAGAACTACGGAAAACCAAAACTACCTGGGAGGAGGTGTTGGTTTGCTTTACGTGTACTTTTAGTTTCCGAGATGCTAACCCTGAGGTCCACAATACACTCCAACTCATCTGCGATGTAGTATTGAAGGTTGTACCAGCTGCATACCATGTAGATCCGCATGCGCAGTGTCATATGCAATCCATGATGAAGTGTTACAATCTATCTGGTGAACCTGAAGATGATGATGAGTTGCAGAATGTCAATATTCTGGAATCAGAAGGAAGTCATGATGTTACAGTACCAGACATACCAACTAACCCCATGAGTCAGTTGTTGAAGCTCAGAATAGTTAACATTGGGACAGAAGAGAACCTGAAGTTTTCTAATATTGGGGATTATTGGGACGATGAAACAATGGCACAAATCACAGATCTGCTGCACAAGTTCTAGGATATCTTTCCAACATGGTTCTCATAAATGAAAGGGATATTAGGGGATCTACGGGAGATGAAAATCTCGTTGAAACCAGAAAAGAAACTTGAGCGACAGAGGCTATATTGACTGAACCCGCAATACAAAGAACGTGTCAAGGTTGTGCTCGACCGGATGTTGGATGATGGAATCATTGAGCCTGTCGAAGAATCAGAATGGATAATCCCTATGGTGGTTCAAGACAAGAATACTTGAGAGGTTCACATTTGTGTCGACCTGAGAAAGCTGAATGATTCCTACCTGCATGATCCTTTTCCAACTCCCTTTATAGATGAGTTCCTTGAAGGGGTAGGCGGTCAGGAGATGTACTCCTTCATGGATGGCTTTTCGGGGTATCACCAGATCAGAAACACAAAGGAATATCAGCATAAGACCACATGTGTCACTGAATGGGGTTTTTTTCAATATACAATCATGCCCTTTGGATTGAAGAATGCACCAGCGATATTTTCTCGGGTGGTTATCGCTGCGTTCAAAGATTTCATTCAGAAGTTCCTACAGGTATACAAGGATGATTGGATAGTTTATGGTCTGATTAAGGATCATTTAGCAAACCTGTGATTGATGCTGGAAAGGTGTCAACAACATCAAATTGCATTGAATTCAAAGAAGTGCATATTTTGTGCGCCATTTGGGATGTTTTTAGGACACATATTGTGAAAGCAAGGTCTGTTGGTCAACCCTACGAAGATCACACTTATCCTTAGTCTGTCGCCACCAACAAATGTGAAGATGCTTCGTTTGACGCTGGGACACATGAGGTACTATCAAAATTTCATCAAAGGATACACTGCGATTATTGCCCCTATGGAGAATATTTTAAAAAAGGATGTTGCATTTGAGTGGAATCAGGAGTGTCAAGGAAGCTTTGACACATTGAAGGACAAGATGGCATTGGCGCCTATTACGGAGAGAAATTCCTATGGCTTGGGGTACCACAACAGACAACTTGACTCCAGAAATCAATCCTTTCCAATATGCAATAGAAATAAAATGTCTAACACTAAAGGATCAGACCTCGTACCTTATTTTGGATGGTTGAAGTAGATCCTCGTTGAGCTTTCCAATCTTTAGCTTGAATTGATTTGTTTCTTCCTCAACAACAAGTAAACAATACAAGCATTCTATATATCATGGTGTTAGATATATTCTAGCATATATAATCAATAATGTATAAGCATTTGACATAATCCAATGGAGAACATATTCATTCAAACACACATTATTGGACAGGAAAAGATATTTCTATTAATATAAATCAGAGATTACAAGATACAACCTCTGACGGCACGTCTGCGAACCGGAGAAACTGAATCCCCCACTTGGGCCTCCACCACCTCAATCCTCCATCTCTCGATAGAAATCTCACAAGAAAAAGGAAAGCTTGGGAAGAACACACTAGTGCTCCAAGGGACAAAGGGATGCAGACTCAAGCATAAGTTCCGGAAACAATGGACTATAGTTTCGTTGCTCTCAATTCTCTCTTATTGCCTTCCATGTACCAAGGGGTTCCTTATATAGCTTTCAAAGCGATAATGAAAGGTCGAATCCGAGCGATCTCAAGGCATAGGGAAGGCCAGGAGTCAAATGAGTCGGATCCATGTCAAGGAAAACTCCAAAAGGATTTGGATTATGCACACATCCCGATGTACGCGGTTTTAGTGGTCAAACCTGCGTATGTACGTGCTTATAGGTTTAAAAGTCGCGTATATCATTTTTCATGTGTTTTTAGGGATGATCAAGGAAACATCAAAGGAAAAAAAGTGTTCCATAGGGTCTAAGGAGTCTACAGCAGGACAAGGGAAGGCCATACAAATTGTGATTCACCTGGAGTGGTGAAATCCACTATAACAGATGCCCCCTAATGTGTGAGGTCATAGGGGTCATACGATGGCCGAAATACATTATAAGTCCATCCCAGAAGTGGAGTGATGAAGGATCCCAAATGGAAGACCAGCCACCCAATCAGCATAGTACAATAATACAACTCTGCATACAATTGCAAATACATATAGCAGTCCTGGATACATAAGAGTACAATGGCCATGAATAGGCATGATACATGATATCACATATGTGGTCATCGCCACGTACAATATACATAGATCATAATATCCATGATGAAGATATACAACGGACCATGATCTCCAAAATGGCTAAAGATATATAATAGATCAAGATCTCCATAGTGGCTAGAAATGTCTGACATACACTGGAATCAAGTCACGAGAGCTGAAATCTCATGAACACTGGAACGATCAAGGAGGTAGCATATAAGAGATGCCACCAATCTGGAAAGTCTTCTACACAAACCGCTATGAGTACATGTCCTACTATGCGAATAGAGGTGTCGAGGTCGAATATAGTAGTCCATCGTCTGATTATCGGTCATTAATGTATACCGTTAACAGACGCGAGACCACCCACCGATAATGAAAATGGGAATCAAGGTACTAGAGTGCAAACTAACAAGTGCGAATAAATGTGTTGAGGTCAAACACTTGAAAGGATCCATCGATCAAGGGACATTGATGTATTCCCAAGAAAATGTCAATGGCGAGAGAACCTGCCACTGATGACTGCAAGTCTCAAGGCACTCAAAATGACTCTAGACTCCAATCCCAGAATAAATGATCTGAAGTCAATGGGATGAAATCCGTTGGAAGGACAGAATTAAGGCATCCCCCATCATCCAACACGAGGTACTCAGCAAAGCTGTATAATGTGGAAGGACTCGATCATAAAGTGCACGAACCAGTAACTGTATCGGGAATGGCCGACATGCAAAGTCAATATAACTGAGGAATGGCCGACTCAGGTTTCAACTTCCTTCGAACAAGAGCATAACGGTGTATGGTGACTGAACGAAGGTAGCATAGACTCGATAAACAAACTGGGACATTTCTGTGACACGGGAGGCATCAACACAGGATCCATAGGGACTGGAAGCTTAACTAGTCGGTGGAGATAAACTCAGATAAATGAGTACAGCTCATAAAGTCAAACTATAACCCAACCAATGGATGTGATATACAGTGCTCTGTTCTAAGGTGACATGACTCGACAGCTGCCAAAGATAACATCTTTCCTTGTCCGGATTTTTGGTTTTTTGATTTTTTTTTTTGACTTTTTCAGTTATTTGAAAAGCTTGAAAAAGGAATAAACTAGCTTTATAGTTACAAACTAGGAGGAGATGAGTGTCATCAGGGAAAACAAACTAGTTCCAAGCAGTGGAACATACCTATGCTCAATGCAAGGATACATGTGTAGGATATCGACACTCGGGGGAAAATCCCCTCCCGGTAAAAAGGAAATCAAGCTGCAAAGGATATAAAAAATGACTCTGCATGGCTAGACATGAGACAAGCTCGGGCTACATGGTTGAAATCCAATGTCAAGAAAGCTGGCATAAAGCTCAATAAGGCAGGCAAAGCTCATGATAATGCAATTACAACTTGACATAAGGGAGTCCCAGGGAAATGGCCAGCATAAAGTTCAAGAGGAGTATGAATCTCTTGCTCAAGGACATGGCGAGACTAAAAGAGACTCCCGAACCTAAGAGAGGACTCACAGCATGGGTACCAAATTCAAAAGGGAACTAACTAGGGCACCCGTGTATAGGAAAGCTCTACCATTCACATAGTACCACTTCTAACAGCAGCATGAAGGTTCCGCGATACCATGGAATGGGTTTGTACCTAAGGTTAAGATGGAATGGTCATAAGGCAATGCACAAATGCAAGCAGATGTGATATCCTAACCTACATGCTAGTTCAGACATAATACCTGTGATAGGAACGAACAGGTCGAAACCTCAGAGAGAGTGTACAAAAACTGGACCCTACATGACAACCATATTAGTCCAAAACAACCCAAAATAGTCAATAAAGAATCCAAACTATAGGATATAAGGAGGAATGATCATGACAACAGCACCCAAAGGAAACAATGCGATGAACGATGAGACATAAAAAGGAAACTAAGGTGTAGACCCAACGTTCACGCATACACTACCACCCCAGTGAGGGTGACCACTGGTGTAAAGACCAAGCAAAGGGAAAAAATCCTCCACAAATGGAGTAGAGGATGGAAGATGACCATTCCCAAATCTATGAGCACGGTAAGGGGATGTGATGCCCCCAAGTCTGACACCAGGGTCCGTACAAGGACCAAGGACTAGTGGTAGGATACCAGGCATGCCGAAAATAAAAAATATTTGAACTCAAGAGAGCATAAATATACTCAAGTAACCACGATCCCAAATGCCAACTAGCGCACAAAGAGCACACTCCTAAGAAAATCTATAGCCAAAATACAAGCAAACCAAGGGGAGGATATGTGAGCTCCCGAATGCAGCAGGTATGTCTCACCGAGGAGAGGCTTGAAACTCCCATACACTACAAGCGGAGGTGTGTAACCAATTATAGTGGCCCTCAGCTTCAACGCATATAGCGACTGTGCTGTCCGACCTCTACCTGGCCGGGACACCCACAGAATAACCCCTGCAAAGTACCCCCTCGATATCCTAGGTAAGGCCACTAAGGTCACCTTAATATAATCAATGCTCAGGCAGACAGTCACAGGAGGGATTGACCGTATGGGCAGGGTAGCAAAGCCCAAAACTCTCGAAAGAGCCCCCAGATATGAATACAATCCTGGAAATATCTCTGGTGCTACTCAGTTATGACTAGGGGTCATCCCAATCAATAACCACTCACACTGCCTCGTGCTTAACTCCCTTTTGAGAGGAGGATCCTGAGAAAAACTGGTTATACCAAGGATTTCACACACTCACCTGGACAGAAACATACATGTTGTTGTTTAGTGATGTTGGATAATTGACTTACAATGAACTATTCCAAGATCCTAAAACCTAAGCTTGTTGGTGCACCCTACACTACTACATTTCGACCAAAACTCCGACGGCCATATTGTCGGATTTTCGACACTTCCCTATCGCATGAACGACACTATTGATTTTTTTTAAGCGTCGGTGGAGTGTCGTCGATTATCCGACATCTTTCCAATCCGTCGATTAAGCGACAGCGCAGTCAATCGTCGGTTATCCGACACTTACAAAGCGACGGTGACGAAAATTTTTTAAAAACATTTACACCTACAGGCGTTGCTTAACAAACACCTCCCAGACATAGGCGTCACTTAACCAACACCTCCAGGTGTCGCTTAAGCGATGGTATTGTATTTTTTTAAATACACAGGCATCGCTTAACCGACACCTACAGGCATCGGTTAAGCGACGCCTATGTATTTTTTTTTTTTTAAATATTGTGAAGATAAAATTACCAAACTTCCTATGATATATGACTAGGATTCCTTTAAAAAACATATATATAGAATTACCTAGTCCCTTTGTGTTTCCCATCATCTAGCCATATCTATGCCAAAAAAAAAGATTTTTAGACAAGAATCCTATGAATTACATTTTAGCAAAATCGGGCATGCTTCTACCAAATCCACTTCTAGTTACTAGAAGTATGAGTTAGAGTTTTGTGTAGATACCTTCATAATAAATTGATGGGTGGAAAAAACACTTTGACAATCCTTCTACCACAAACCTGAGATTATGAAAAGAAAGAGAACCTTGTTGCTAAGCAATTGGCCCAAAAGTTCCTAGAAGACTTCTCGTATCGAATGCTCTTCAATCAAAGGGAAGAATGTGACAGAATCAATACAGGCAAGCCTTCAATATTTGGAGAATGACAGTTTTTTTGCAAGAAAGTCCTAACTATAAAACCCTTCTGTTTAACTCTAACCACTTGAAGAATGTGACAGAATCAATACAGCCAAGCCTTCAATCTTTGGAGAATGACATTTTTTTTGCAAGAAAGTCCTAACTATAAAACGCTTCTGTGCAACTCTAACCACTTGTTAGTTATCCAATTAAATTTCTAGCTATGTTTGTTATAAACAAATCTCTTAGGAGTATAACATGTGGAATTTAACAGTTAAGAACGAGTATTTCCGATGTGGGAGGTTTGAATCCGGAGGGGAATGAGACATATAAACCTCTGTAAACTAATACAAAATTTAACTTTAAAATAGCCATTTATGTGAAAAATTCAAAATATACCTTTAAGCTTTCCTCCCTAAACATACAAAATTGCAACTCCAAATTCTAATCTGGAGTCCAAACAATATGCAAACTAATACAAAATTTAATTTTAAAATAGCCATTTATGTGAAAAAATCCAAAATATACCTTAAAGCTTTCCTCCCTGAACATACAAAATTGAAACTCCAAATTCTAATCTAGAGTCCAAACAATATGCAAACTAATACAAAATTTAACTTTAAAATAGCCATTTATGTGAAAAATTCAAAATATACCTTAAAGCTTTCCTCCCTGAACATACAAAATTGCAACTCCAAATTCTAATCTGGAGTCCAAACAATATGCATTACGAGACCAAATTCCATGGGCTTGAAAATGCATTACATCATTACATTGCATCACCATCTAAACACAAATTAAGACTAGTGTGGTAACCTACTCCACACCTACTCTAAGCCAGATTCAATTCTTAATTAGTGCTGGTGCTGGCAGGCTGTTGTAAGCGCAAAATTGGGCCACGCCCAACACAAATTCAGAGCAAGACTGTGTATCCCATAGAGCGAAATTCTGCATATTGAATCCCTTCTGTATGTTTTTTCATGTCCTGTAAACACAAAAAATTTACTTACATGGTCAGCCACATGGGTTTTTAATATTAGAATATAATGGATACTATTTACGATATAAACATTCATCATAACACTGGTTTAGGCATAAGGGAAAGAAGGAGATTTTATAATCTCAGAAACTATTCCAGAACCTGTAGGATACGGGTATCACTCTGTTATTATTCATATGGGGTTTTAATCTTAGAATATAATAGATACTATTTACAATATAAAAATTCATCATAACACTGGTTCAGGGGAAGGAAGGAGATTTTATAATCTCAGAAACTATTCCAGAACCTGTAGGATAGGGGTATCACTCTGTTATTATTCATATTAATAATTACATTCACATGCACAACATATACTAGAGGATAGATGGGAAGGCTGAGACAACAAGCATATCACCCCACAACCAAATATATTAATTAGTAGGGAGGCCACTACCTCCATGGACTCCCCCAGTGGTCTTCAAAATTCTTCAGGAATATTTTGTTTTCAGTGTTTTAGCACTGCAAAAAATCTGAGATTGTTAGCTTCAAGAATTTGGTGCCCATCCATGTCTATGTTAACAAATTAAAGTTAATAATAGAGATAGATAGGTGTATCTCACTGTTATTATACATGATATTATTAATTTATTTACACTCACATGCACATAGAGCCCTGGAGTGGAAGGCTGAGCCTTGAAACATAATCACCTCACTAGGATTAGTAATCCTAGTGTGTTAGTAGGGAGGCCACTACCTCTATGGACTCCTAAGGATGCCTATCAAATTCCTTGAGGAAGCAATTGTTATGCTCCTCATCAAGTTCCTCCCAATGGATTCACTTGTCAATAAATCCCATGTATATGTAACAAGCCGGAAGAGATATATCAGCTTGTAAGACTGTTCATGTATTTTCCACATGACATACTTTTGGATTGAGGAGGCATCAAGAGCAGAAGACTGATTACAGTGGGGACACCAATCTACATGTGCATATTCATTTAGTAATGAAATAGAAAATGCCTATGCCAAAATACAAAAGCAAACAAATATACGAATACTATAAGACATACCGAGAGCAGGGTTCCCAATATAGTCTAGTGTTTGCATGAAGTGCCTTCTTTACTTCTTGCCTGTTTAGATATCGCTTTATTTTAATGTCTATGCAGAGGTCAATCTTATTGAATGTATGTTCAATCTGTCCAACAAAAATAGAGATTATTAGTTCTATTGATTTTTTACACAATCTATCTAACAACAACAGAGATTAATCCTGATGATATATGTGCAATTGCAACAACAGTGGTTGAAACCAATGCCACGACATATTGACTAATTAGTCTCAACTTTAAATTATTTTTATGATGAATAAATGACTTACTTTCTGTTGAAATTTTCCTAGTTTTCCAGATCTCATCGTCTGGGATCCTCCAACAATTGAACATGACCCCAAGGTAACATCCTCCAAATTTATGTTTCCAGTTTCACTTTTCACTTTGTTGAAAACATTATAGCAATTTTTAGACAAATTTTCAAGCACATAAGATTCCATCCACCTTTTCGAATTATTGTAAATAGATTGTGTCAGTTGGTAAGTTTCATCTGAGATTAAACCATGTGACCACAAGAATTCGTTGTTGTTTATGCTGATCTCTATGTCAACAAAGGGATTTCCCATCTGGAATCAATTTTAAGGGAAAAGTAAATGTCATCACTACAAAGGATTAGACCCTTGTAGATAAACACAAAGATTAGACTTGACTCTTGGGATATAACAAAAAACCCATGAGAATAACTCATTGTTTCAATCTGAAATGCCCAATCTCTAATCTCTCAACAAAAAGATCATTTACGTTTCAAGAAATAAATGATTAGAATTGAAAACAATTATCTATTTGAAGTCATGCGTGAATTTTGTTGAAAAGATTACCCTTCACTAGAAAGTATTCCAATGATCAATGATTAAGATTATTACCCATGATATAAACCTCACAAGGTTAACATGAAATATATCATGCTTGACCTTTTGTAGTTAATGAATGTCACAATTACATAAACTTTAGGTAACCAAAATCTCTAAACCTTTGAAAGAATCCAAATAGTGGAATAAGAGACATACATCAATTCCTTTCAGTTGAATGGGCTTTATGTTCATCTTTTTGTTGTGATTCAGCACAAGAGTTGCTAATTGAGGCACATAGTGTCCTGCGATATTACAGCAAACCAACATGGGTAGTCTTCAACAAAATTACATCAATCAACATGGATAGCCTTACACAGTTTAAATGAACAAGTGGGAACAGTGGGTCATACCTCCATAACTCTGCCCTGTTATGTAAAAGTCTACACCTCTGTACTCTGGAAATTTCTCAAACCAATTCAAGAAGAAATCTAGGTTGTCTTGAGCTGCATTATATGGCACTTCTTTCTTAGTTTTAATCTTATTCAATATTGCCAAGAAACTACAGTCCCATGATCAATATTAAGGATATATTCAGTTGCAGCAATCTGAAAGAAATATGGAAAATAATATACCAGTCATTGCATCATCATAATACAGGTAGTCTGAACTACTGTAGGAATAAGAAAATCCAACACCAATTGGGCTCTCTAGATATAGCATGTTTGTTTCTGTCATCAATAAGATCACAGGTTAGAAGCAATAAGATTTCACATGGTAATTATGACCTTGAAGAACAAAAATTGAAAAGGGACCACCCAAGCCACCATGAGAAAAAAGCAAGGCTCTCTACATCATGGGTGGGCCAAGAAAACTAGCTGACATCCATCTTGACCCTGATCTAGTAAACATATTTGTTAAGGTTCTTCAAAGTTTTCGATCTGCATGAGAGCTTGTAATAAATCATGCATATAGTTAGTAAGCATCTAGTTGTGTTTGAGCCCTCAGGGTGGCCAAATGCAATAATAATCAATACAAGAATAAAACCCTCAGGCTGAAAGGAGGAATGCAGAAGCAAAGAAAAAACTTTCATGGTGAAACCTTTAGAGCAAGAAGATAACAAAGGAGAAGTGGTAACAGATCCAGACCATTCAAAATCCATGATGACGAATAGACAGCAGGAGGATGAAGAGTGGGAGAGGCTTTTTATAACTCGTTTTTAATAGGAAAACAGCCTGTACATCTGATTTTTGATAATGGTATAATTTTTTTATATCTGCAGAATTAAAAAGATGAATCTGAAAAGCCATAATACTAATCAATACAAGAAAAAACATATATTGGATAGAACTATTACCCATATTCCAAGAGTATTTATTTGTCCAAAAAAGTTCTCCATTAGGTCCTACAGGTTTGAAAGGACCATGCTCCATAAATGCTCCATACCCAAGTACTGACCATGCTGGCTCTTTCATATAGTTGCAAAACATCAATGATCACTCTTGTAGACTGTCCATATACTGGATCATATCCATATCTGGCTCTAGCTCTCACTGAGAAAAGGTCACCATAAACATACGGTGAAATTGTGACACAAATCTAATAGATGAGTAAAATATAACAAGTTATTGGACCTCAAATACAAGGAATAATAACTCGGACCTTCTAACTTCTTGGCTTTTTATAACCCCTGTTCCCCATTTTTCTCACTCATTACTGTATATTTATCTTTATTCTTGTAACAGATACCTTTATTTTTAATGTATTAGCTCTTAGTTCCAATTTCTTGGGTGGGGCACAAGTCCCTTCACTCACCGCCTATGCAGATGGAATATTATTTCCTTTCACAATCCCATTAGTCACTTTTGGCTAGCGGTGGACATTAGCATAATCCTTTTTCTGCCCACACTATATAAGAAATGTCATGTGCCCCACAATGCCCAAGATTTTTCAATGAAGCCATCATCAGTGAAATGCAAAAGGCTAACTAAATAATGAAGAAAAAAAGATGCATGTGCTTAATGCCAAGGTGATTAGCACTTGCATTGCATGGGGACTGTAATAAAAAAGACAGCAAGGACACTGGAACCTCACACAAGCCAACCCATATCGATAACTATGAAGACAAACGCTAAGAAACGACAGCTCCAAAGCTCATGCCTGGTTACTTAAAAGTCAAGACCATCTATATTAGAACTCATTTAATTAATGTGACAAACACTTGTATGAAAATAGCAAAGCTCCTGCAGTAAAAGTGAGAATGAATTAATTCCTTCATACCAGGTATGTTAGCTCTCGAAGTGTAGCATCCCTCCAAGTGTAAATTTGCACCTCGTCTTTTGGCTCCTTGCCTCTAACTGCAAAGTCCTCTGCAATATGATGACTTCCTAACTGCAAAAACCCCAATAGAGAAACATGGTCATGAAAACTAGAAAATATAGACCAGTGCTGTTAATATTGCACTATGGCAAGTACTCAACGAAATGGATATACATAAAAAATTTGCATCCAGAGATGAGATCGTTCTAGCCAAACCTGGCCAAACCTGCGAATTGTGGGTCTTCCATATTATCATCACTGGACTAAAATATATGGTATTGTTGCATACTGTTCTTTTGAATTTAGCCATTGGGTTGGTGTAATTACACGGGCTGGGATATTAGATCGATTTTTCAGAGCAACAAAGTACAAATATTCAATGGTTCTTAACACCTCACAAGGTGATGTCTTCCCCTTGAGTTTTCATTGTTAAACACCGAATTGCCTACACAACTAGAGGGTTAAGATCCACCTAGATTCCATCATGTTGGTTCCATTGCAGATGCACCCAGGTAATTATCAGATCCTGGTACAAAGTCAATTCACCAGATTATGAGAAACTTCTAGTTTAGACTTTTCTTTTTCCATGGCCAGAGACCCAAGGCCCACATGTCAAAGATACTTACATATTCTTGGTCCTTATGAGCTCATGAGTCCAATGAGCCTGTTTCAGGCGACATGTAAGTAGCTTCACAACACTGCTATTTTTAGCAGTTTTCCTTTTATGGCTTGCATGTCATTTCTATGCACATCTTTGGATTCCTTGCAAAAAAGCAAGTCTAATGAGACTATTTTTAGCAATGTCTAGTTTTAGACATCTATATTTAACAGCACTCTCTAGTGTTTATCTTCATTTTCAGTCTTTCCTACTTTTTTCTGCTTTTTTCTGCTTTTTTGGAGCTATGCTGCTCTTTTGGGCATGTCTATATTTAGCAGTGCTATTTTTGGCAAGTGTAGGCTATGATATCAAGGTTCCAAGTGTGCAATGGTGGAGTGGTTTGAGAATTCTGGTGGGCGAAGGATGATGAATCAAGTGCAGTGTTGAGTAGCTAGCTGGAGGGTTTCCCTTAATATGAGATTCCAAATTGCCTTATGCTAAAACCCTAATACTTGCAAAACCATAATTTAACTTGCTGTATTTAGTTGTCATTCTTGCTTAGTTTGACTTTCTAAAACTTTGGTTTGAGACTTTGAGTTGTTAATTTGACCACTCCCAACCCTAGTTTAACCTCTCCGGTATATTTGGCATGTTTACTAACCTCATCATCACTAGTGCCTTGCTATCTCAGTGACCCTAATCCGCCTTTTCAATGCCATAAATCACTTTAGTGCTTTAATTTAGACATCTTTCGGCACATTCTGTGGTTACAAGTGATAATCAGTAGCCTGTCTGGTGGTTGGCTGTAATAAACATTATGATAAAGCAGTGAGATAGCAACAGTTTAGTAAATGATTAGGCTGGAAACATAAATAGGTTTGAAAGGGGAGTCTTCTACACCAATATCAGTGCTGCAAGGAGTTATTATTGGCAGGTATTAATCCTGGAATTGGTAACCAGCAGTTGATGTATGAGGAATAGATGCGACTTGAGGATTTTCCCCATCCATTAACACTTGGAAGCAGTATTTAATCTATTTGTTTGCATGTTGCAGCTGGATGCAATACACTTTGTGGTTGTTCCTAGCAGCCACAGCCAGGATTGTTTAGAGAGAAAGTATGCCATGCAGAGGTTGTCAAAAATTTAGTATGATTTCTTTCCTTTTCCACAGAGTTAGGGCAGAGGTTGTAATTTTTGTTTTTTCAGATTAATAGATTTCGCAGCTTTACAAAAAAAATTATATATTATCCTAACTTTCTGTACAACCATAAGAAACTATGCATCAAATTAAATGCCCTTTAGATTTCCTCTTTGACATCAAAACTGTTAAGTTAATCTTGACTCAGAAAAGGGTGGGTACAATGACAAACAGTTTTAGTTCATGGTATTCATGTGAAGGAAGCCTATTTAAATGGCTTATTGACAATTTTCTCCATTGTAAAGTGCCTCAAGTGGCTGGTATGGGATGGATTGGCCCAAGGATAATAAATATTAAATATATCAATTGGAAGTTAGTTTTCCCAATTAAAGGGTTTCCAGCATAAATCTTGGGTTTTATTTGTGCTTGTTATTTCTACTTTTTTCTTTTGTTGATTTTATATGGTATAAAAACCCAAGTAGAATATAGACCTAGACTCTCTCACAAGAGTGGTCTAAGAACGAGAGCGATGGAGAAAGGGCATAGAATTTATCAGGTTAAATTTTGATACAGAAGGAAGGGTCTCTTAGAAAGCATGACGGTTTCCCAGTAGGCTGGAATGGTGAATGAAAGAGGCAGCAAATTTGCAGTTGTTGTTGTGGGGTTCATCCTACGGATGGAAAATTAGAAAGTTTTCGCTCAAGAAGTTCTCACACAGTGTTGACAAGATTACAGTGGTTGAAGCAAGCATTGGCGGAAGCACACAAAGGCCACATAGAATAACATGAATATATCACATGTGAAGGCCTTGATTTAGGGATTCATCTATGTAGGTTGAAAATTGACTTTACGTGAGAATTATGGGGGCTATTATAATAATCCTGGATTTCCAAATAAACTTAGAGGTGGGGTTGTTAAGTATCTTGACTCAATCATGGGTAGGTTTACTGTAAGTGGTTTACAGTGGCACCTGCTATTCATGTGAACGAAGCCTATTTAAGCGACTTACTGTCTTCACTGTAAAGAGCCTCAAGTGACTGGTGTTTGCTCTGTCCACAAACCTAGATAGATTGGTAATGAATATATCTTTGTGTGTTTTTCCCAGGTTTGGCTCTCCACTTTAGATCGGGTCTTTGATCTGTGTGTGCATCCTTGTGTTTATCACTCTCCTACAGGGCTAAAATTTAATAAAAACTAGGGCTATAACAGTATACTATTAGATTAGCAGCAACAAGGAAGGTCTTCCTGCATGCATACGTCCTTGCATGCAGAAGACTTTAAATCAAGAAACCATTTGTATCTAATTATTTTTCCTAAGTTTACTTGGGTTTTTCCGAGGGTTTCCATACCCAAAATAATAGTGTCAATATTGTGATGTGATGTTGTGATTTATTTCTCAGTTTTATATTCCGCTGCATACTGTAAAAGATATTCATGTGTGGTTATCAGTAGAGATTTTGAATGCACTATTAGCCCTAGTTTGAATATTAAAGGAAAATTTACATATACATCATCTTGATGGAGTGGATTGAACCTAATGTTGAGATTTGTGTTTATCTTCCTAATGCAGGGCAGATAGAACCTGATATTGAGCTTGTGACACGGTACAAGACAACATTTTACTGTGTCGTGCATGTAAGTTTTCCAAAATAAAGAAGGCATATTATAATTAGAAAATACATACAAACAAACAGAATAGAATAAGTATATATTTTTGTATGTTGAAAGAACAGATATGAATGAGGAAAGAGAGAGAGAAGCGAAAAGAATTTAGCAATTGAAAAAGGAATTATATTAACATTAGAAAAACAGTCAGTCAAGGATACCTTTATTAAAGAAAAAATCGATCAGCCCTCAGGTGGAGGCAGCCTTTTAGTTACATTCCTGCTTTGAGATGGTGTCTGACCTTCATAACCTTCTGGCGCTATCCGATTCAACTGTGCTAAACATGAATTTTGTCCTTTCAAATACTGAATTGCCTCTCTCATAGAATCCCTCTCCTCTTCCAATGATTGTATTCTCTGAATAAGCTGTTTAACTTCACCTTGGAAGGAATCACATTCAGTCTCAGGCCTCAATTCCACAGGATGATTGTCAACAACATGCCCTGTTGTATTCATGTGGCCATCATTATGTACAGTTATCACTTCCTTGTTCACTACAGTCATAATTACGCCATTTCCTTTTAGAGAGTTGCATCTTCTTCTTCTTGTACTTCTGTTTTCTTGATCAGAAACATCACTGACACTAGTTTTTCTGTTGTTTTCATCTTCCATAGGTTGCGTAAAAGAATATTTTATGGCGATTGATTCCTCTTGCGTCAACATGCCTTTCATGTCCAGTTTGTCATTTTCTTCTACAATCTCTTTGACCATCAGACTATCAGACACCACCTCATCCTCTACAGATAGACTCTGAGAGGACTTAGATCCTTCCCTGGAACAGGGTACTAATTTGGTATGCAGCACCTTCTTTGTCAAAATCAGTGATTCATGTATATGGGAAGGTGAATCTCGTTCTTCAAAGAGAGAACTCATACCAGACTTTTTGTCACTTTCATTCTCACACTCAGTCACCTTTTCTCCTAAAGATGAGCTGTTGACATTGAGATTTGATAATCCATCACTTCCATCTGAACGTTTTTCGCCCGCTTCTCCCCTGCTGGAAAACCTTTGAAAATATTTATTCGATCCATCTCTCAATCTAGCTGAATAGGCTGTTAGAATTTTTTGAAGCACCTTCTTTGTTGCAACCCATTCAATATCCAGCTGATCATTGTGTGTCCTTTTCTCTAGCTGTTGCACCCTCTAAAACAACCTCTCAACGCATTCCCATAGTGTCAGGTTATCTTTTGCTACGGAATTTTCAATGGCATCCATTGCCATGCTCTCTGCCCCATCAATATCATATTTATTCCGACCATCCCTCCCATTCAAAGTAAGGTATTTTGCTTGAGTCAAAGGAGGATATTCATCTGACTGCAATGGATTGAAAGGACCAGAGTCTAAGCCATGTCCCAGCAAAATTTCTGGAAAGAATGTATCCCCCTGCTCTTGTTGTGGACACGAAGAACTCGCCGCATCGCTCCATTTATCCAGACATATCCTTCCACTCTTTGCTTCCTTATCATGTCTCTGCACAACGTCTCTCGTCTGCCCATCCCATAAATCCGAGCTATCTACTCTCTCTGCACCGGAATTTATCCTACTGCAAGAATAGTCAGATGGAGAGAAAGAGCCCTCTCTGTCATTCAACCCAGACCTTTCAGGCGACCTAATATTCCCATCCTCAAATTACTCAAAACCAAGTCTCAACATCCTATGCTTGAAAGATTCCTGAAGACTTGACTTCTATTGTTGTAATTCCAGCAGGTCTGGATATTTAATAAAGCTTGAGCAGTTGGCCCTTGTGTGTTTTCCTTGTTTTCTGTGATCGAATCTGGTAGTGTGTGTTAGGTCAGTTTAGCATATTTTGAGGACATTCATCCCTGATTTGCTAAACTGTTGCAGGTTTGAATGAGTCTCCTAAACCTTGAGGATCTACAAAGGGAAGAAATTTGTTCCTAAAGAGCATAGATAGATTTGTGTACCTTGCCATTCATATTCCAAGTGACAATGTGCATACACAGATTATCAGGGCCAGCGAGCCAAGCGAACTTCCTGGGTCTCCTTTCGATCCTTCTGATTCCCCAAGTACAGGTATTTTCCTTTTCGCTCAAACTTCTTTCCAAAAAATTGAGTATATCCTTCCTTCGCAGTCCATAAAAAGCAACCAAATCAGAGCCGCATAAGCCATCAATCGTCGACATTTCCTCCTCATCTTCTCGATCCAGCACTTCAGTACCCCAGCTAAGTCTCAGTTTCGAAACCCCGAAAGGCTCCTCCTCATCCGAATACGCCGTGTAAGGGCTCTCATAGGGCTATTTTCAAGGCAAAACAATCAATCTTAACTCCTTACTCTTCGGCGCCTTCCTTCTCACAACCCGCTTCTGTTCATCGATTATATCAAATTCAAAACTCCTATGTACAGTACTACTGCGCGATCTTCCCATTCTTGGCAGGCTATTAAATGTGAATTCTGCAGAAGTCTATTCCTTGTCAAATGTCTCGTACAACCCAATTTGATAGGTGTGTAGCATATGCCATACATTATGTTCATTTTATAGATATAGTTATGGATTGACGAAGAGTCATATAAAATGAAATTTCACAACAATATACCGAATTCCCCAAAACTATAAGGTTCCATATGGATTCATATTTTCTTTATGCCTTGGTATTATGTAATGACTTTGAGGGGTTGTCCTTATGAGGAGATGTGGACCTAGGAGCCGATTATGTTCAAATAAGAAACCCCATTTTGTGGAGGCAAACCAACCCTTAGTATTTTCATACTATACATGATATTTTTATTTAATATGCAAGCAAAATGGTCACAGGTGAAGAACCAGATAGATTTCCAACAAAGGCAATGAGTAATCACTCGATAGTAGGAGCGAGGTTTTGTATGGAGACATTTATATCATGATTCAAGTATGTGTTTTTGAAGGAAAAATTAGACTTATTACAAAGTTCATTTATGCCAAATATTTCTGATTATAAATATGTTGATGTGGTTTGAAATGGGTCTACTTCAATCCTGGTTAAAAAAATAACTTATTCATATGTCATTTGAAATTGGGAATATGATCGTAAAATAAATTGATCAATTCCCCATTTTTACCAAGGAAATGAATTCTTTGAAATCAAAATAGATTGGTGATATCTCATGGTTTGACTTTGAGTTATCTTCAAACTAAATATGACAACAATTGAGTGTGAAATCAATCTCCTAGAAGGTGTTATTATAGACATTAAGGAAGATATAGTTGGAGGCTAGAGGTAATGAAGAAAAGAGCAGGTTGAGACAAATAAGGATAACTCAAGCAACCTTGGGGATATTTATGATTTTTAGGATTGGAAACCTTTAAGGGAGGTACTATCTCTAAATAGTTCCAAGATTGAAATAAACGATGAGAGGATGCGACCCTAGAAGGAAATTTGCAAAAAACATGGAAGAATGTAAAAATACGTTTACTATCCCTCTTTCCATTCTGGAGATAAAAACTAGAAGTTCCTCGCTATGTTGGGATTGAATTTGGGGTTAAGATACCAATTTTTGGAAAGAAAAAAAGGAAGTTGAAAACACTAAAGTAAAAGGCATGGCTCTTTCAAAATATAGGGAAATTTAAGAAACACTCATAGCAATTCTAGTGACAAAGGAAGTGGTTATGACCCAAAGAAACCCAAGATAGTGAATGAACACAAGATAGTGAAGGGTTGGTGATGTCATTCTAGTTATGCAATGCTATTATAAGATTATTGTGTCCATATATGGATTCATTCATCATTCTTTATCTTGATGATATTTTACATTCAATAAAACATCATGGAGAACATTTGCAAAATATAGAAACAATGCTAGAGACAAACAAGAAGCACAAAATTCAAGTGATTTGAAGAAATGTGTGAGGACCCTGCAGCAAATAATTAATCAAAATACAGGATATAGCAGCAGAACTCAAAATCACTTTTATATTAATCGTAGGCCACTTCGAGGGGGAAACCTCCATTGAGCAAGCTCAATACAAAATAACTTCACGGTGCCTTCCTTGGCCTCAACACACACTTATATACTAAAAATACGCGCCAATACTATGGGTCAAAACCATGGGCCAATATAAACTATGGATCAACAAATACTACAGGCGGCTTACAAAGCATATGCGCCCAACAACAATAACACAAACTATGGATCAACAATTACTATGGGACGACTTACAAAGCATATGCGTCCAACAACAATATACTAACACGGTAAAGAGAAGGATTGACATGGGTTCCTAACATCCCCTCCCCCTTAGAAAAAGCTTTGTCCTCAAAGCTTTAGATGTGGAAATTGTCGCTGAATCTGAAGGAGTGGTTCCCACGTAGCATCCTCGGGCTGCATTCCGTGCCATTGAATTAAGACCTCTGTGATAGAGCGAGAGCGAAGCTGACGAGTGCGCTTATTGAGGACAGCCTCCGGCTCCAAAAAGATGGATCCTTCATTATCCAGTTCTAGTAAAATATTTTGGCCTTTGATGTTGGTGCCAAGAACTTTCTTCAGACAAGAGACATGAAACACTGGATGAATGCGGGAAGAAGGCGGAAGTTCCAATTTATAAGCAACAGACCCAATCTTCTGAAGAATCCTATATGGCCCATAGAACTTTGAAGCGAGCTTATGACGCCCTTTGAGTTTTAGTGAGGATTGCTTGTAAGGCTGGAGATGAAGAAAAACCATATCACCGGCTTCAAAAGTGCGCTCAGAATGGTGTTGATCAGCTTGTTTCTTCATGCGATTTCTTGCCATGTGAATATTTTCGCGCAAAATGCGAAGAACCTCATCGCGGTTTCGAAGGACCACGTCAACTGCCTGAACTAGAGAACTGTTGGGGGTGTAAGGAAGAAGAACTGGTGGTGCCTGACCATAAACTGCTTCATATGAAGTCATTTTAGAGGCAGTGTGGTAAGAGGTATTGTACCACCATTCAGCGAGAGGGAGCCACTTTTCCCACTGATGTTGTTGCTCAGAGGAGAAGCAATGAAGATAAGTTTCCAAGCATTTATTGATAATTTCAGTCTGACCATCCGTTTGGGGGTGATAACCTGAACTCATCTTCAGTTTGGTGCCGGTGTGGTGAAAGAGTTCTGTCCAAAAATGACTGGTGAAAGTCGCATCTTGATCCGAGACAATGGAAGAAGGCATTCCATGAAGACGAAAGATCTGGTCCAGGAAAATTTGAGCAACGGAGGAGGCTGTATAGGGATGGTTGAGAGCACAAAAATGACTATATTTGGAGAGGTGATCAACCACAACCAAAATCACAGTCTTCCCTCCAGATTTAGGGAGCCCTTCAATGAAATCCATAGAAATATCTGTCCATATCCGGGTAGGTATGGGCAAGGGTTCGAGCAATCCCGGAAGGGGTGTTGTTTCACCCTTATTGCGCTGGCAGGTATCACATTCAGCCACCATCTGTTGAATTGTCCTTTTCATGCCTTGCCAAAAGAAGTTGCGCCGTTCCCGTTCATATGTTTTGAGAAAACCAGAGTGCCCAACTGACGGAGAAGCATGGAGTTCATAGAAGATAGCTTGTTGAAGAGCTGTGTTCTGGGGAAGCACCAGATGACCCTTGTATCTCAGTGAAGCAAAATACCAAGAGTAATGTGGGACAGCAGAAGGGTTGTTGTCCAAGCGTTGGATGATTTGAGATAATGAAGAGTCATTGACATAACCCTGTTGAACCGATTGCAACCAATTCGTAACAGGCATAGAAATAGCGGAAAGAGAACCTTGGTCATCAAATGTGCGAGAAAGGGCATCCGCCACAATATTGTCCTTACCCTTCTTATAAGTGATCTCATAGTCATAACCCATGAGTTTGATAACCCATTTCTGTTGTGTTGGGGAGGATACACGCTGTTTTAGGAAATATTTCAGACTCTGGTGATCAGTCTTGATGCAGAAATGATTCCCTAAGAGGTAGGGTCGCCACTTTTGTACTGCATGCAAAATAGCCATCATTTCCTTCTCATATGTAGAGGCAGCTAAATTCTTACCGGAAAGGGATTTGCTGTTGAACGCAATGGGGTGTTCATCTTGAAGGAGAACAGCACCAAATCCATTGCCGCAAGCATCACTCTCAATAGTGAAGGGCTTGGAAAAATCGGGCATAGCTAGAACAGGTGTAGTACACATAGCTTGTTTCAGCTTATCAAATGCACACTCAGTAATATGTGTCCATGTAAAAGCATCCTTTTTCAACAGAGCAGTTAATGGAGCTGCAATCTTCCCATAATCCTTGACAAAATTGCAGTAGTAGCCAGTCAACCCCAAAAAACCACGAAGGCTCTTGAGTGTCTTAGGAGGCGGCCAATTGTTCATGGCAACGATTTTGGCAGGATCCACACGAACCCCTTGTGCTGAGATAATGTGCCCGAGATACTCAACTTCCTTTTGGCCAAAAACACATTTAGACTTTTTGGCATGGAGATGATGATCAGAGAAAAGTTGCATTACAAGAGCCAGATGTTGGAGATGTTTAGCCCATGTTTTACTGTAGATGAGGATATCATCAAAAAATACCAGAATGAATTTCCGCAAATAGGGTCAGAATATTTTATTCATCAAGGCCTAGAATGTGGAAGGAGCATTAGTGAGACCAAAGGGCATGACCAAAAACTCATAGTGGCCATCATGTGTGTGGAAAGTTGTTTTAGGGATATCATCCTCATTAACCCGAATTTGATGATACCCAGAGCGAAGATCCAACTTGGAGAAAAATTGAGCACCATGAAGCTCATCAACAACAGGAATTGGAAACTTATCCTTGATGGTGAGGTGATTAAGTGCTCGGAAGTCAATGTAGAGGCACCATGACCCATCTTTTTTGCGGACAAGAAGAACTGGTGAAGAAAAGGGACTTGTGCTTGGGCGAATAATACCTTGCTTCAGTAAGTCCCTAACGAGGAGTTCAATCTCTGTTTTTTGGTGAAATGGGTAGCAATAGGGCCTGATGTTGGGAGGAATGCTTCTAGGTAGGAGCTGAATACGATGGTCCTCTGGTTGTGAAGGTGGAAGTCCCACTAGTTCAGCAAAAACACCTGTATATCGATCCAGAATTTGTTGGACATCCAAAGGAGTAGTGGGGGCCACTGATGGTTGCATTTGAATGGAATGGAGCTGAGCGATGACACCATGGGAACTCTTCTTAAGGATTTTTTCCATGCGATGTGAACTGATGATGCTGAGAGACCCTGGTTGTAATCCTTTCAATGTGTGTTTGTGTCCATCAGGGGAGAACTGCATCCAAAGTTCAGCAAAATCCCATAGTATGGGGCCAAGTGTGCGTAGCCATTGAGCGCCCAAAACCACATCACATCCGCCTAAGGTCAAGGAAAACATGTCAGAGCGGAGGTTATAATCTCCCATAGAGATACGCACATTACGACACTTCCCTTTGCAAGGTAAGGTGCCCCCATTGGCAACAATTACTTCAAAGTTGGAGCAAGGATGGATAAAACAATCAGCTTGTTTGGCAATCCGAGGGTCAATGAAATTATGAGTGCTGTCAGAATCAATGAGTATTGTAAGAGGAAGCTTCTTGAAGTAACCGTGTACCCGCATTGTTTTGTGGGGCGTGACTCCAGCTAAAGCATGGAGGGATATCTTAGGCTGGTCGTCCTGAGATGGAGGGTCAGTAGGCGGCTCCTGAATGTCAACCGGAGCATCCATTGTATCGGGAGCTTCTTCACCAATTTCAGAGGCAGGTGGAGAATCCACATTCAAGAGATAGAGCTTTTGTTGAACACATCGATGTCCCCGATTGAATTTATCATCACAATTATAACAAATCCCTTTTTCTCTGCGTGCCTGCATCTCTGCTTCAGACAAATGCTTGATTGGAGGTGAGCGAGGAGCTGGCGGAATGGGAGGTCGTTGAGAACCCATATTTCGGAAGGGAACAAAAGAGGATTTGGAGCGTTGTTGGGCTGCCAGCTTGTCTTCTGCCAACTTAGCCAACCTCAGGGCTTCCATCATTGTGTTGGGACTGAACATTTTGACCTCAGAGCGAATTGCATCATTTAGACCACTGAGAAAACAACTCCGGTAGAAGTCATCAGGTAATCCTTCAGTGTGATTAGTTAGTTTCTCAAATTCAGTTTGATACTCTTTCATAGTGCCAATTTGGCGAAGTTTAGTGAGAGCTCCTGTGAAGTCATCAAAATCACTAGGACCAAATCGTTGCAAAAGGAGCTGGCAAAAATCAGGCCATTTTGGCTCTTCATGAGCCTTAATGTACCAACGATACCATTGAAGAGCTTCCTATTCCAAATGAAAGGAGGCAAGTGCAACTTTGTTGACATCAAAATTATTATGAAGACTGACATACTATTCTGCCCGATAGATCCATCCAGTCGGATCAGTACCATTGAAGCGAGGAAAATCTAGCTTCGGACCGCGAAAATTGTTGGAAGAAGAGAACCCATTGTCTAATGAAGACTCAGACTGTCGTCTAGTGTTCATAGCTGAATGCTCAAGATGGAGACCGAGAAATTTTTCATCCAGTTCCTAGAGTTTGGCTTGGATGGTTGCAAGTGCTTCCTCCATGGTTTTTTCTCCTGTGCGGGTGACAACCATAACTAGGAGGTTTTTTTTTTTTTTTTTTTTGGAAGGCGGGGGGGGAGTGGGTAGAAAAACAAAAACAGAAACTGTTTCAGTAGAGGAAAATCTGGATTTGGGAAAAAATCGGAAGGGTAATGTGGGTTTGAGTAAGTTTTGGACATTGTCGAAAGGACAGGGAAGCAAAAAATGGGGATTTTAGGAGCGGGGTGAAAGAATGAGAAAATTTGGTAGAGAGGAACAAAGAAGAAGAATGAGGAAAGGAATACGATGGAAAAATTTGAAGGCGTTTGGGTGAAAATCGAAGGAGTTATGGCAAACCCTAAAAATAGACAAATGTGGGATTTCAGGTCTTGGGAAGTGGAATTTGGGATAGGGTCTTCAGGAATGAAATATGCAGAATGGAATTGCAGAGGTGTCAGTGAAGTTTCAGGGAAAACAGAGTTGAAACCAAGGAGATATGGCCGAAAACAGAATTTTATACTCTTCTTTTTTTTCAGGAAGGGATCTGCAACGGCGCGAAAGTGATCGGAAACAGTGGAATCTGCAATGGCGTGGAAGTGATCAGCAACAAATGGATCTGCAATGGCACGGAAATGACCGGCAACAGTTCTGGACAGAGGAAATCTCCGATTGTGCAACTGAAAATAGATATGGACCCCAGGTATGTGCGGCTTCCTATCAGTTCAAGGGATTCACTAGGCCACCAATGTTGTCTGACGGCTTGCGTATTGGGGCAGTACCCCTCACTCCATGGCTCAGGTAAAACTGATAACCGCTTGGCCACAAACGACATCTCTTGGTTTACCTCACGGGTGGGAACTAGTCAATCAGGTAGGGGTCGTTGCCCTTTTTGCTGGCAGGTCCTCTCAATGGGCCAGCTACTTCGGAGTTCCTGTGGTACTCCTCACAATGATTTTTAGGGCTTATGCCCAAGTACTTCCCACAGTTAAGCGGATAGGGATTATTCCCAGATCCGAACCTGCAACAGAAGCGAAAAAAGAAAAAAAATTGGGCAGAAATTTCACCCAACGAGCCCAAGAAAGTGCTCTGATACTAGATATGAGGACCCTACAACAAATAATTAATCAAAATACATGATATAGCAGCAGAACTCAAAATCACTTTTATATTAATCGCAAGCCACTTCGAGGGGGTAACCTCCGTTGAGCAAGCTCAATACAAAATAACTTCACGGTGCCTTCCTTGGCCTCAACACACACTTATATACTAAAAATACGCGCCAATACTATGGGTCAAAACCATGGGCCAATATAAACTATGGATCAACAAATACTACAGGCGGCTTACAAAGCATATGCGCCCAACAACAATAACACAAACTATGGATCAACAATTACGATGAGACGACTTACAAAGCATATGCATCCAACAACAATATACTAACACAGTAAAGAGAAGGATTGACATGGGTTCCTAACAAAATGTGAGTTCATCATGAATTATTTGTACATGGGCTTCCTATTTACAAATGATGATATATAGATTGACCCTAACAAAGTTAAGTTCCCATTGGACTTGATAACCCCATAGATTCTCACTATATTGAGATTCAAGACAGTTTATGGTTCTAGCTAACTATCTACAAAAGGTTGTGTAGATGTTCCCTAAAGATCCTTTGAAAATAGTCGTTATGCCCCAAAGCTATAGCCACTTTAAAAAATAGATAGTTTACCCTTTCCCAATAGTGTTAAACATGACCTTCACAAACCCTTTGATCAAAGGAGGGTTGGCCTTGAACCTGTCCTTTAATAGTGTTAAACATGACCTTCACAGACCCTTGGTTGGCCTTGAACCTGTCCATTAATAGTGTTAAACATGACCTTCACAGACCCTTGATCAAAGGAGGGTTGGCCTTGAACCTATCCTTTAACCCTTCCGGCCTTACTGAGTACAAGGTTATTCATCTTGAATGATCTTTCCCCCAACGTTTTAAAAGGGCAATTTTGGTTGTTCTATGGCAACTTAATCACCCTTGAGTATTTCCATTTGGGTTTTGAAAAGCATAAAAAGATCATTTAATAAATTATCTTGCGGTAATTGAGTGTCAATAGTAAATTTAAATCTTGGTGTGCATTATATAATTTAAATCTTGAGTGTCACTCAATGCGTCGTCGCTTAAGCGACGCTTATGAAACTATCCGTCGCTTAAGCGACGCTTATGAGACTAGCCATCGCTTAAGCGACGCTTATGGCCACATTCACAAAAAAAAATTATCCTTGTGATTTTTGGTAAGTTTAAAAAAAGAAATCCACACGTCGTCGGATTTTGGATCGAAATGTAGTAGTGCTAGAAAAGAAAAGAGTGTAATTCATTTTATTTAAGCGTTGATTTTAATTGGCTGTAATTACTCAAAGGGAAATGGCCGTGCAACTAGTGATATGAAGACTCAGCAGTGAAATAAAAGTGCACACCATAACAAACAATGCTAAGTGCAATCTTTGTCAAATGAAAAATAGGGTATGCCACTACATGAGATTCATAAATATATATTCATTTCTGAATGCGAATGCAATCCTTCCTATATGAAATCCTAAACATAGCTCTCATCCAAGCAATCCAATGCAAGTACCTCCTCAAATCCATATCTAAGATGCAACTAACTTGTATTTTTCAATATAAAAGAATGAAAAATGCAATAAAAGTCATCTAAAACTCTCAGTCTATGCAGCAAGTATAAAAGACAAGCCCAGCAAGATACCAAGACAAAAAGAGTAATGCACTAATGGCAAAACAAAAAAGGATAAATGACTAAAACTACTTTCAAAGAAAAATCAATGAAAAAGCGATCTCTAGTCGCAAAAGAATCAACCAACAGACAACATCAAACCCAAGGAAGACCCAACCACACTCACAACCCACCCAGCAACTTCCCACGACATCAAACTCACCAAATACGTGACTTTTGGCCAAAAACTTGCATGTATACGCGGATTTTGGCCAAAAACCTGCGTGTATATGCGACTTTTGGCCAAAAATCTGTGTATGTACACGACTTTTGGCCAAAAACCTGCGTATACAGAGAAGGCAGTGGTAAAAAGCAGTCCAAGGGTCAAACCAATCAAGGGGAGTGTCAATGGATGAACATACTATAAAATGCAACACAGAAACAAGGAGAAACAAAGAGCAAGTCAATAATATCAAGCCCATTGTGCCCGCAACCCCCAAATAAAAACAAGGAACATCCCCAACGGAGTCGCCAATTCTATTACAGAGAGAAATTCCTATGGCTTGGGGTACCACAACAGACAACTTGACTCCATAAATCAATCCTTTCCAATATGCAATAGAAATAAAATGTCTAACACTAAAGGATCAGACCTCGTACCTTATTCCGGACGGTTGAAGTAGATCCCCGTTGAGCTTTCCAATCTTCAGCTTGAATTGTTATAGCAAGTCCTCAACAACAAGTAAACAATACACGCATACTATATTTCATGGTGTTAGATCTATTCTAGCATATATAATCAATAATGTATAAGCATTTGACAAATTCCAATGCATGCAACATTCATTCAAATACACATTATTGGACAGGAAAAGATATTTCTATTAATATAAATCAGAGATTACAAGATATAACCTCTGACGGCACGTCTGCGAACCAGAGAAACTGAATCCCCCACTTGGGCCTCCACCACCTCAATCCTCCAACTCTCCATAGCAAGCTCACAAGCAAAAGGAAAGCTTGGTAAGAACACACTAGTGCTCCAAGGGACAAAGGGATGTAGACTCAAGCATAAGTTTCGGCAACAATGGACTATAGTTTCGTTGCTCTCAATTCTCTCTTATTGCCTTCAATGTACCAAGGGGTTCCTTATATAGATTTCAAAGGGATAATGAAAGGTCGAATCCGAGCGATCTCAAGGTAAAGGGAAGGCCAGGAGTCAAATGAGTCGGATCCATGTCAAGGAAAACTCCAAAAGGATTTGGATTATGCACACATCCCGATGTACACGGTTTTAGTGGTCAAACCCATGTATGTACGCGCTTATAGGTTTAAAAGTCACGTATAGCATTTTTAATGTGTTTTTAGGGATGATCAAGGAAACATCAAAGGACAAAAAGTGGTCCATAGGGTCTAAGGAGTCTGCAACGGGACAGGGGAAGGCCATACAAAGTGTGATTCACCTGGAGTGGTGAAATCCGCTATAACAACGCCTATACTTGTATTCCCCAATTGGAACAAGGAGTTCTATGTCCATGTTGACACCTCTTCTGTTGCACTAGGGTAGGATTTGCGAACCAGGCAAGGGTGACCTAGATCATCCAATCGCATTTGCAAGTAGGAAGTTGTCCTTTGTTGAAATAAATTACGCAACCACTGAAAGAGAGGGATTGTCCATGGTTTACGCACTGCGTAAGTTTAGGAACTATCTATTGGGTGGTCACTTCAAAATGTTCACGAACCACTCCGCTTTGCAATATCTGGTCAATAAGCCTGTGTTGGGGTGGAAGATCTGTCGATGGCTGCTACTTTTTCAAGAATTCGACTTTGAGATAATTGTGAAGCTAGAATGGTTGAATGTTGGCCTTGATCATCTGTCCCGCATTGAGATGGGAGAAGAACCTACCAATATTGATGATGGATTGCCTGATGCGCAGCTGTTTTGGGTAGATATCGTAGATGACCATTATGCTTCAATCATTCAATTCTTGGCAACTGGAGTTGCCCGAGAGGACCTATCGAATAGTCAAAAGAAGCAGTTGGTAGTGAAGGCTTCATATTTCCAGCTGATTGCTGGGAAATTATACAAACTTTGGACTAGATGAAATCTTGCGACGGTGCATCTTACCGCATGAGCAAGGACCTATTTTAGCAGAAGTGCATGCAGGAATCGCGGGAGATCACTATGGAGGAAGGGCTACTGCACATAAGGTGTTGTGCATTGGACTATGGTGGCCTACTTTAAATAATGATGTGGTAGATTATGCACGGAGATGCAATCTCTGCCAGCACGTCGGCAAACCATCATGGCGGGATGAGCTGTCGCTTTTTCCACAGGTAACTCTACAACCTTTTGATAAATGGGCTGTGAACTTTATGGGTCCAATTAATCCACCATGAAAGAGGACTGGTGTGCGGTACATCATTACAGCAACTAACTATCTGACGAGGTGGGCGGAGGCCATGCTAATTGTAGACTACACCACTGCGACAGTAGCAAAGTTCATATTCAAGAATATTGTGACATGGTTTGGATGTCCCGGGATATTGATAAGTGACCAAGGCAGTCACTTTATCAATCGAACGGTGAGAGCAGTAATCGAGGAGTTGTAGGTGAAGCATAAGAAAAGCACACCATACTATCCGTAGGCAAATGGGACTGTCGAGGCCTTCAACAAAATATTAGAAACTGCACTTACAAAGGTATGTAATGCTAATCGCGATGACTGGGATTTAAAAATTCCAGTGGTATTATGGGAATATCTCACCACTTGTAAAAGGCTGACGGGATAGACACCATTCAAATTGGTATATGGGCAAGAGGTAGTCATGCCTATGGAATACATTGTTCCTAGTCTACTTATTGCTGCCACGACCGGCATGGATAATGCAGAAGCACTAGAGGGGCGCATCGCATAGTTGATCCAGCTTAAAGAAGACCGCTTTATTGTGGGTTTCCACCAGAGCGTCAAGAAGGATCGACAGAAGGCGTGGCATGATTGCCACATTAAGAATAATCAATTTACACAGGTATATTTGGTGTTGTTATACAACAACAAGTTCATGAAGCATCCAAGTAAGTTACAGATGCACTGGTTAGGCCCATATATTGTTCATTCAATTACTTCTGGGGGTGCAATTCAATTGCAACAATTATATGGTGCGTTGCTACCTAAACTTGTGAATGGCAACTGCTTGAAGCCCTATAGGACGAGGCCCGAGCTGTGCAATGCTTGAGGCACTATGCAAGGGTGGAAGAAAAAAAAAATATAGACTAGGTAGATAGAATCAAGGCGAGCACAGAGGAAGAGGCTGCACAAGGATAGAAATCAGTAGCATTGTGAGGAAGACCACCTGCGACAGTCGCAGGGCTGTAAGTTGGTCAAATCAACAATAAATATAGATAGTTAAAGCAGTTAGCCGGTGGCGCTTGGTGAAGTAACACACATTTATGACAGATCCGGCCGTTAGCGAGATGACATTGTTGACATATTTGGGGTCATTAATGCTGGATTTGGTCATGATAGACACATTGGAATTGGAAATGATGAGATTGGATCAGTAATTCACTATAAGATGGCATGGGATGCGGGCACAAGGAATTGTTCAGTTGAATTGAGTGAAGTATTGAGCTCAGAGTAGTAGCAGAATTTCACGTGATAGGAAAGGAGTGAAATTGAAGTGTAGTCATTCACATTGTGAGGATTGCATAGTGCAGCATGCTGATCAATCCTGACACATTCGATATTTCAAGCGAGCAAGAATCCCCTGTTTGGCCCACAAAAATCATAGAGGAATTCATGAGCATTCCAATTGGATCCTCTTCAATCCCTAGAGGGAAGTGGAAGGCCCAGAAGACCAGTTCCACACCACTGCAGAAGATACACACGCGCACTTCAGCTAGGGTGCAAGGGGAGGGAAATGCACAAATCAAACCATGAAGCTTGGGAGCTATTGAGTTTGCGGTTCCTAGGGGCGTATCCATCAATGATATCCTTGGATATGTCACTCCAACGTGACCTGGGGTGAAGCCAAAGAATCTCACCAAGAATTAGAAGTATCGACCGAAGTTGTCACCGCTGCCAGACGGGATGACTTGCTTGGTGGACATCATACCCACCTTGGTCAAGATGAAGTATGAAGACCGTGATTTGTTGTTGCTAAAGGATGTAGCGAATGAACCTTACCAGTCCTTTCCTACAGTGCCTTACGCGTCGATCCAACAGATTCCTCACCCATGGGCGCAAGGCTTGAGCAAGTCTAGGTTAATGGGGCTCATTAACATGCCTCATTTCATGAGATTGAATGAAGCACACGCATGCGTCAAAGAACTATTGGCATGCTTTCATGGCGGGACGCTATGGTTGAATGACTATATTCCTGTCATGATCGACCTAATTTCAGAAATTACGGGATTACCAAAGGCTAGTGAAGATCCGACGCAGTATCTCAGAGGGCGGGACAATGACAAAAAGCTTGCCCAGCAATTGAAGGAGAGATTTGGATTGCAGCGTGATGGTCACACCTATCGCATTGACAGTATTAATGAGTGGGTAGTGTGTAATGGGGAACACATTTTGGCCAGCAAGATCGTCAGGAAGAATCATCCCGTCCAATGCAATTTGGGCATGGTTGTGTGTGCACAAAAATGCGTCGAGGGCGTACAAATGAGCTGGTCCTTGTTTCTATTAAACCAGTTGCTAGAAGATGTTGTCGCCACTTAGGCTGGGGAACAACCTTTTCCCTACAGTTGATTGTTGATTCTCATTGCGTTAGTCACATGGATGGAGCTAGAGGACTACTAGCCGATGTCAATCGCTGCTGTGGAAGTTTGTAGAGGTGCACGGTATCAAAACTTATGGTGGGTCGAGGAGCCCGGTCGATAGACGAACTATGCGATCCATTTTTGGGTCTATTGGGAAGCGTTGCAAGACGCAGCTGTCAAGGTTCCCTGGTTATCCAATGCCACAGCATTAAAATATCAAAGGATCCATCGGTTTGCTATCAGGCTTCATTCCATTTATATCCACGTGCGACAGGACCCCGCCAAGCAATGGCTTCCTATGGCCTATAAAATCACAGATGAAGAATTGGATTCCGTAGTTCAAGAGTGGTTGTATGAATGGAACGAACCTGTGATCACGGAGGAGATATCTACGGGGCCGCTAGCAGATGCCCGTATCAATCTTGTCTAGGTAGAGCAAAGTATTCATGAGTCCGATGGAGAGTCGTCGACGAAATATGATCCAGACGCACAGCGCATCTTTGAGGAGACTAGAACCAAAAGGTGCATAGACCTTAACATGAGCAATAGCACCCTCTCTGTGATGGAAAACCAACTGCAGCGGCTCATCAAGGTTGTCATGCACTCATCTGATTCTGCGGTGCAAGCCATGAGTCAGTCCAACCAAGAAGGGTTTGCTATAGTAATAGCTAAGTTAGATTATATTTATGATGTTGTTTCAAAGACGACACCATATAGGGTTGTAATGTAGGAATTCATGTTGATTAGCATCGAGCCATGGGATAGGAACGTTCAAGTTCCCCCGACTACAATCGATGCGAGAAGTGAAGAAGTAAACTCGTTGCTACAGTCATTACTGAGCATTGCTTTTGATCTCAATAAGTTACCTACTCATGTTCTAGTGCAACTACAGCAGGTCGTCGGCCAGGAATTGGCTAACAAACAAAAGCATCTTAGCGATGGGTATGTGCAGTCGTAGGACATGGCTAAGAAGCTAATGAGATGTGGCAGGTCAAAGAGCATCTTGCAGAAGAAAAAGCGTAGGATATTTGCACATTGAAGCAAGCGCGGGAAGAGCTGCAGTGAAAATCTGTCGAAGAAATCACTAAGTTAAAGAAGGAGAAAGACTACCTTGTTGACGAGAAAGTGCAACTCTGTGCTAGTTGTGGCGTGGTTGAGCAAGCTGTTGACGAGGCATGTAACACATCTGTGAAAGCACAGAAGAACTCACTATAGTTTCCAAGGCCAAGCAACTTGGGGAAGTTATTTCCTAGGTCCAGTTGACCAACAATATGCTAAATTCCCTTATTTACCCTGAGACGTCACCTAAGCAGATTGCCAAGTGGAAAAATACCATCGAAGAGATCGTGGCCCAGTTTGAATCTATGGAGTAGGAAGTGAAGATGATAACCAAGGCAATGACACAATTCTGGCAGAGTGTCGTCCAGGATGAACAACTTGACCAATTGAATAAGCAAGCGCATGAAGCTGAAGCTCAGTTAATGATGCTGAAGACATCGCTAAGAGCAATGAATCCCATGGTTCACATTAGAAGGACCTGTAGCAGAGAGCCGTTAGAGCCCAAGAACGCCAGCGCAAGCGCAACACCTAGCTAGATGAATTCCAAGAAATTGGTGGGCAGTTGGTTGTCAAAGTAGTCGTTGCGCTGTAGGCGGTACAAAAAGGCAGGCAGATGGTGGATAGCAAGTTCAGGGAGGTGCACCCACTGAAGCAATACATGCTAAATTGTCGGGACGTAGATGAACAATTCCAGTTCCAATTTCATGATATCTCGCAGCAGTTCGAGGACTTCAAGACCAAGATGATGGAGTACACCCTATCTACCTAACGTGGCTCAAGGACGAGCCACAAGATTATGTTGTGGGCTTGTTGGCAGGGGTTTTGGGTAAGTGAGTTGCGCAACACCACGGAGGCTACACAAGCTCACATGACACTGTGCAGGACCAAATCAGCATGATAGGTAGAAGAATAACCTTTTTTGGAATTTCTTATGTAATTTTGTACCGATTGAACACATTTTGTGGATATAGGTCACTAGTTTGTTAGAGGTTAGTTAGAAGTGGACCTTGGATGTAAAGGCACAAGCCTATATATAGAGTTAGAATTGCAATTGTAAATGATATCATTGATGGGGAAGATCAATCGATCAATCCATTTTGTAATTGGAAAGCTATGTGTGATCTTGTCGCTTCATTTTATTCTTGAGTAGTTTTGGCTCTGTCTGTGTCAACCAGCTATTGAATCTTGGGTTGTGATCATTCTCCTGCTATGGAGAAGTACTGTATGATGTGGATCTATTGCGTAGAAGTAATATGACATGACGGATGTTACCCTAAATTGATCCTGTCTCTTATCTCTTTCTTGTCTTTATGTGATGCGATGTCAATGATGGATGTTTACTGAATCTATTGTATGAATGAATGACACTATTGCTATGAATAGGTGAATGATGCGATATGTTAGCAATCCGTTAGTTATGCTTATAGATCTATGATCAATGCTACGATACTAATTAACTATCTTTGAAGAATTTGATGACTATGTTGTTGAGTCATTGATGCCATGTCCTTCCTTCTTACTACCGAAAACTTGGTTCCGACAGCTCTCCCTCGAACATCTCGGGTGAGACTTAATCTGTTCCGCGAGTGTTGTCGGGAAGGGTGAAACCTGTCTGGGCCGGTGCTCAGGGAGATCATGCTGGTTTTGCATCAACAGAGTGAGAACCCCTGTCGACGAGGCTTTGTTGGTGGGTTTTTTCCAACACTTGTTAGACTCATAGGAAGACCCCCTTGGGATAAACCTTATTGTAGGATATGATATGGGGATGGTGCTAGGCACTCCTAGTTTCTTATATTCTTATTTTAATTATTGCATAAGTGTTCTAGATTATATTCTATTGCTTGTCAAGGATATTTATAACTTACATCGTAGGTAGGCTCTATGGGTTAAATATAAATATATTTCTAATGTGGAGATATCCCAACTTGTATACTAACTAATATATGTTGTCAGTATGATAGGAGATCAAGATGTTAAATTTGTCACCACTATTTTAACATATCAATGTATTTTTAGGATGAGTTAGAACTAGCTTCGATCACCTCATTTAATGGCTTGGAAGGTAAGGGAAACTTCATTTCCTTTAGACCTTAATAAATCTCACTTGGGAGTGAGTAAATTAGTCAAAGGTGCAGTTCAATGGCCATTACATTATTAGAGATCACTTGGTTCAATAATTTCATATGCCACATGTGGTTGACTCTCCAATGACCTTATTAAATAGAAATTCCCATGTAGGCATCTGTAAACACTACTACACTTCCACCACTAAAATGGTTCCTTGAACAATGCAAATACATAAATGAGGTGGAGGTTATCGATTGGCATTGCATGATTTAATATAACACCATATATCTCTTCTCATTATTCTAATATCCATGATTACCTAATTGATATGTCAATTAAGAAAGTAGATTTGTAAGGAATACCACCATTGAAATGTTAGCTCATATGATTTCCATAAGAAGAGATATCATAAAACCAGGCAAGAAAAAAACAAGAAATAATTGTTTGAATGCATATGCTAGATCTCTTAGTAAGGAAAGAAACAATAATGAGGCATATCATGCTAGTAGTTACAAATAGAAAATAAAAGAGAAAATATATTGTGTATAATCATTAGAGAGTCTATGGAAATAGACTAATTAATTAGTGCAATTATCTTATCCTTATGGTATCCTTACTTATTTACATGGGACCTTGAATGATATATAAGTAATTTGATCAAGTAACTGGTAAATCCACCTAGGTATAAATCCAGTAGATACCGACTAGAAATAATACTATGTTTGGATATTGTAACCTCAATATCTAAGCTCAAATGAAAATGACATCCCTTAGGTGGTAAGCTAAAATTTATTACTATTGCACTTGAACCCATTGAAAGAAACTCACTTCCCCCATCCTTCTACAAATAAACCTCACAATCAATGCATTATTATAATCCATGGTTATTGCATAATTTAACTTCATGACATTCACCGGCACAATATGCTAATATACATGCATGGTCGATTTCATGGTATACCCTCTCAACCTCCTTATTTGTATCAAGTCATTTTCCTTGTGAAATCCATTCATCAAAGGATTGTAAGTATGAATATTTGGTTGATTACAACTACTTTCCTTCATATGCTCCACTAGTGCAAGATAAATGACAATGTTGCCTCCTTTGCAATGTCCATTATTCAAGGTAGTATATGTTACCTCATTTGGTGTTAATCATTTTCAGTTAGGGATGATGGTTAAGGGAATACTTAAGGAGATTAGATGAAATTTTGGATCTATATAGCCATATTTTTTTCTGATATAGCTAAATATTGTCATGGTTCACTAATTCATATAACAAGTGTTGTAGGAATTAGAAAGGTGTCATTTCCATCATTAACACCTACAATACTAGGTATATACCTATAATTTGTTTGATAATTAATATAAAGAGATGGAGAGTTGACATTGTAGGTTAAAAACTATACTTATAAGGAGATGGGGATCACATCATATTCATATGGTCCATCAAGCAAGTTATCATATTTTCATTAGGAGAATATAAGTTTCAATGGTATAACACTGGTCTAAAAAACATAGGTTAATGGTTCAAATTGATTTTATTTTATAATAATTGCATATGGTTGGAAGAGGTACTAATGATAAAAATTCTCAATATTTAAAAAGGATTGTATAGGTTCTTGTAGGTTTTCTCTATGTAGGACCTTAACCAATTTATTAATGAATATTTCATATCAAACATAATTATGGAGAGCATATAGATTAAATTTAACACCGTGTGTCTCTTCTCATTATTCTAATATCCCAGTTAATTACCTAATTGATATGCCAATTAAGAAAGTATATTTGTAAGGCATACCACCATTGAAATTTTAGCTCATATGATCTCCATGAAAAGAGAGATCATAAATCCAACGTCCAAGGAAAAAACAAGCTGAAATAATTGTTTGAATGCATATGATAGATCTCTTATTAAGGCAAGAAACAATAATGATTCATATCATGATGCGTCCAGTAGTTACAAATAGCCAATAAAAGAGAAAATATCTTGTGTATAATCATAAGAGAGTCTGTGGAAATAGATTAATTAATTAGTACAATTATCTTATCCTTATGGTATCCTTACTTATTGACATGGGACCTTGAATGATATATAAGTAATTTGATAAAGTAACTGGTAAATCCATGACCTAGGTATAAATGCAGTAGATTTCGACTAGAAATAATGCTATGTTTGGATATTGTAACCTGAACATCTAACCTCATATGAAAATGGCATCCCTTAGGTGGTAAGATAAAATTGATTACTAGTGCACTTGAATCCCTTAAAAGAAACTCGATTCCCCCATCCTTCTACAAATAAACCTCACAATCAATGCATTATTATAAGCCATGGTTATTACATTATTTAACTTCATGTCATCCACCGGCACAATAAGCTAATATACATGCATGGTCAATTTCATGGTATACCCTCTCAACCTCCTTATTTATATCAAGTCATTTTCCTTGTGAAATCCATTCATAAAAGGATTGTAAGTATGAATATTTGGTTGATCACAACCATTTTCCTTCATATGCTCCACTAGTGCAAGATAAATTACAACTTTGCCTCCTTTGCAATGTCCATTATTCAAGGTAGTATATGTTACCTCATTTGGTGTCAATCATTTTTAGTTAGGGACGATGATTAAGGGAATACTTAAGGATATATTAGATGAAATTTTGGATCTATATAGCCATCTTTTTCTCTGATCTAGCTACAAGATTGTCATGGTTCACTAATTCATATAACAAGTGTTGTAGGAATTAGAAAGGTGTCCCTTCCATCATTAAAACCTACAATACTAGGTATATACCTATAATTTGTTTGATAATTAATATAAAGAGATGGAGGGTTAACATTATAGGTTAAAAACTATACTTATAAGGAGATGGAGGTCACATCATATTCATATGGTCCATCAAGCAAGTTATTAGATTTTCATTAGGAGAATATAATTTTCAAAGGTATTATATTGGTCTAAAAAACATAGGTTAATGGTTCAAATTGCTTTTATCTTTATAATAATTGCATATGGTTGGAATAGGTACTAATGATAAAAATTCTTGATATTTAAAAGGATTGTATAGGTTCTTGTAGGTTTTCTCCAGGTAGGACCTTAACCAATGTATTAATGAATATTTCATGTCAAACTTAATTATGGAGAGCATATAGATTAAATGTAACCCCGTATTTCTCTTCTCATTATTCTAATATCCCAGGTAATTACATAATTGATATCGCAATTAAGAAAGTAGATTTTTAAGGCATACCACCATTGAAATTTTAGCTCATATGATCTCCATGAGAACAGAGATCATAAATCCAACATCCAAGAAAAAAACAAGCTGAAATAATTGTTTGAATGCATATGATATATCTCTTAGTAAGGCAAGAAACAATAATGATTCATATCATGATGCGGCCAGTAGTTACAAATAGCAGATAAAAGAGAAAATATCTTGTGTATAATCATAAAGGAGTCTATGTAAATAGAATAATTAATTAATACAATTATCTTATCCTTATGGTATCCTTACTTACTGAAATGGGAACTTGAATGATATATAAGTAATTTGAGAAAGTAACCGGTAAATCCATGACCTAGAGATAAATGCAGTAGATTCTGACTAGAAATAATACTATGTTTGGATATTGTAACCTCAACATCTAACCTCAGATGAAAATGGCATCCCTTAGGTGGTAAGATAAATTGATTACTAGTGCACTTGAATCCATTGAAAGAAACTCACTTCCCCCATCCTTCTACTAATAAACCTCACAATCAATGCATTATTATAAGCCATGGTTATTAAATTATTTAACTTCATGTCATCCACCGGCACAATAGGCTAATATACACGAATGGTCGATTTCATGTTATACCCTCTCAACCTCCTTATTTGTATCAAGTCATTTTCCTTGTGAAATCCATTCATCAAAGGATTGTAAGTATGAATATTTGGTTGATCACAACCATTTTCCTTCATATGCCACCAGTGCAAGATAAATGACAACTTTTCCTCCTTTGCAATGTCCATTATTCAAGGTAGTATATGTTACCTCATTTGGTGTCAATCATTTTCAGTTAGGGATGATGGTTAAGGGAATAATTAAGGATATATTAGATGAAATTTTGGATCTATATAGCCATATTTTTCTATGATCTAGCTGCAAGATTGTCATGGTTCACTAATTCATATAACAAGTGTTGTAGGAATTAGAAAGGTGTCATTTCCGTCATTAACACCTACAATACTAGGTATATACCTATAATTTGTTTCATAATTGATATAAAGAGATGTAGGGTTGACATTGTAGGTTAAAAACTATACTTATAAGGAGATGGGGGCCACATCATATTCATATGGTCCATCAAGCAAGTTATCAAATTTTCATTAGGATAATATAAGTTTCAATGGTATAATAGTAGTCTAAAAAACATAGGTTAGTGGTTCAAATTGATTTTATATTTATAAGAATTGCATATGGTTGGAAGAGGTACTAATGATAAAAATTCTCAATATTTAAAAGGATTTTATAGGTTCTTTTAGGTTTTCTCTGGGTGGGTCCTTGGCTTTCATTCCATAAATTGCATCACTTGCAATGCCGAAACTCTACTGGAAAATTATAGGTTGATTACAGTCACATTCAGAATTCATCCAATATGATTTCAATAGACAAGTTAATAACATCGAGAAGAAACCCTGAAGAATAATTTATGGAGCTGCCAAAACTGTGGTTTACGGAAATTAGACCAAGCCTAGGAGAAAATCAAAAATTGTCCAAGTATGGAATTATTGGTTTAATCTTCCTAATTGGCCCTAGGGAAATGCCCGCCACAACTCATAGTTGATGGTAAAAATATTCTAAGAGTCTTTCTCTCTATAGTGTCATATGGTGCATCCAACCATATCATTAGACTGGCCAAATATTCTTTCATGAAGAAGATATCAATCTGCCAAAAGTGTCGCTCAGCCATATTTTCACTGCTCCATAAAAATTACCACCATGGAGAGAGAAAGAAGCTCCAGAAGATGAAAGAGGTCTTGATGGATTCACCTTGTTTGCCTCTACCCATTGGGAATCTCACTTTCCAAGTTTGAAGGAAAAATGAAATCACCTTGGTGACCTAGGGTTTGAAGAGAACTGGTTAAGTGTTAGACAAAGAGTTTGAGAGACCATTTGGAAATGCCTGCAAGGGGGTGTTCCTTTGATGATAAAATTGATTAGATGATATGGTCATGTGCATTGTTGAAATGGATATTTATCCATGCTCTTGGTTTTTCTTATGGTGATCAGATAAGGAAAATATCAACTTGCCAAAATAGAAGAAAAATCTTATTTTGCATACTAAAGACAAAGAAAACATGGCTAAGTGTTGTAAAGGGGCTAAGTGATGCCTGCATTAAGGTTGATGCCTGCATTAAGGATGATGCCCGCATGGCATGGCATGGAATATATGATGATGTGAAATGAAGTTGAAATCATTGTTGCATTATGACATCGTTCTAGAGAAATACGGCAAATTAGTGAAAATCAGGAAATAGGCTAAGTATGGGAAAATTGGTCCAAGTAGCCTTAGGAGGATGCCTGTCACAATTGTTTTGTTGAAGAAAATTCCCGCAGCACATGGGGATCTTGTAGGATGATGTTTTTTCTACTCAACCATGGTCTCAGTCTATCCAAAGAGACCCTAAAGAAGAATTTATGGACCTACCACAACTGTGGTTTAGGGAAATTAGACCAATCCTAGGATGATAAAAATATTTTGAGTATGGATCTCTAGAGTGTTGTATGGTGCATCCAAACATATCATTATCCTGACCAAAAATTATTTCAGGAAGAAGATATCAATCTACCAAAAGTGCCTCGCACCCATATTTGCACTGCTCCAGAAAAATGCTCGTCGTGGATAGAGAAAGAAGCTCTAGAATATGAAAGTGGTCTTGATGGATTCACCTTGTTGGCCTCTACCTATTGGGTATCTAACCCCTACATTTTTTTTTTCCCTTAGCAAAAGACAGCTCTGTAACACATGAAAAACTTTAGCATAGCACAAGGCAACCTGAATGCATCACAAAAATAATTTACAAATCAAGCCTTGACCAACAGCACAATAGCACTATTGAATAAATAGATGAATCATAAGAATGCAATGATTTTGATTAGTACAAAATATAAAACCTCGAAGCATACTCACTAGAAATATATCAACAACAAAGTCAATGTACTGACTCATAAGCTTAGAATTCATCCCCACAAGATCACATGGGAGAGCATCACATACAAATTCTCTTTCTATCTCTATAAACCAACTATGAACCAATATTACAAAGGATACCTTCATGGCTATAATTTGTACTCTATATGATAAGTCAAATGGGTTTCAGGAGCTTTATAGTGATTGATCGGGGTTTTGATAACTTCATCTTCTAACAATTGTATGAGTCGGTAACATGTTCTATCTAGATACTTGGGCTTTTAATGTCAATAGCCTGGAGTTGCTTAGGGAACTCCATTAAGGTTTTCTACTTGATGTAATTGGCAGTTCCAATGATCACTTTTGATCACTTTAACATTAATATAATTTATTTTCCACATTGTAGCAAGAATAACAAAATTACCAAAATTAAATATTTAAAGGAATAAGCTTGCATCAAGAAACAAATTCATATGCAATAAATAACAATAATAGTAAACTGATTTCTTAACTCAATTGAGGCCATGATAAGTTTATGTATTTTATGAAAATTATTTATTTCATATGATATAGGGACATTGACGTCATAACCCAATATACCTGAATTTGTGAAAAAAAAACATTATACATGAAATCAATTAAAAAAACTCATTTGTGTGCATTCATCAGCGAGCATTCCTAAGATTGCATTCCTCAGCATGAATTCCTCAGTGTGCATTCCTAAGTTTGCATTCCTCAGCTTGCATTCCTCAGTGTGCATTCCTAAGCTTGCATTACTCAGTGTGGATTCCTCAGCTTGCATTCCTAAGCTTGCATTCCTAAGCATGCATTACTCAGCGTGCAATTGAAATTGGGTCGTCGCGTACTATGGAAACAAATGAAACATAGGTGTCTTGCACCATGGAAACAAACACAAGGGCCTTCTCTACCACAACATCAGGAGAAGCGCAAGGTTCCCAGGTTGAACGGTTCACGGTGAAAAAATTCCAAGAGAATGCTGATGAATGGAGTGATACAATCATGTGGCCAACTGGTATGTTAAATATCCTTTTAAGAGAAGAAGTAGATAGGTTTATTTTTGGACATTTTAATTTCCAAAATGACGAGATAGATTATTCCATCTATAGTTATGATCATGGGGCTATGGAATTGCATATTTTTCAGAAGAGGGTTCATCTAGACCCCGATTTGGTTGCCAGAGCAACCAAAATTCCATGAAGAGAGGAGGCAATGGTAAACTTATGGAAAACCCCCAAGGAAGAAAAGATTCAGATGGCCAGTAAAATTTGTGGGAAATGGGTTGTTGTTCTCAGGAATGGTCTAAAAATGGATTACGTTCCTCAAGGAATATACAAAACCCTGATTCATATTATCCTTAGGACCATTATGAATCACCGCAAGCGAAATGATATTTTGGGTGATTGCATGAAGCTGGCCATACACTAGGTTGAAGACATGGCCATAGATTTCCCTCATCTAATGGCTAGGAAATTGCACTCTGCATTGTAAGATAGTAAAATGAAGAGGGTTAAGTTCAATTACCTAGGCACACTCCAAAAATTTATTGATTTATGTCGACCCTGTGTTGTAGGGTCAAACTCTATTAGAACATACATTATGAATCCTAAAGAACAACAAAAAAATGAGGAATTACCTCAATCGTCTTTAAAGAACAATGTAGAAGCAGTTTCTACTATCACTACATCAACATTACATGGACAACCTTTCGAGGACAATATGGAATCTATGGGAAACGACATGCCTTCACTTTCCCTTCAAGAAGATGTTGTTGTCACAACTTTGGCTGGAATGCATGGAAATGAAAATGCAGATCAATGGGAGGAATTTGTGAACAATGATATGGACCGTTCACCAACTACTGATGAAGACCTAATTCATGCCAAATATTATTTTGATGGTAGATTTTTTTTTTCTTTATTTGATAAAATGGTGCATTTCAAAGAACAATCTACCTCGTGGGAGGATTCCTTCACAGCTAGCGATGAATTGTGCAGAACTAAGGATGTCCAAATTGTTGATTTGGTACATCGTGTTATAGGTTTAGAGAAAAAAATTGTGGAAACTGAAAAAATAATTGGACAGAAGGATAAACTTTTTAAGGATCAATATTCTAAATTTACCGTAGTTCTAGAAGAATTGATTTCTAACCTTAACAGAATGAAAAACATATATCAAGATCAAAAGAAAAAAGATAAGGAAACTATAGGGAGATTTGAAAATGAGCTGAAAAATAGGCATGATGTTTTGAACATGCCACCACTGAAAACTGTATTGGGTAAGGAAGCAGAACTTCAACAAGAATTTAAGCAGAAAGAAACATTTATTGCAGGTTTAAAGGTTGAGTTTGAAAAGACATTGAGAGAAATGATAATTAAACAGCAAAATGAGATTGCATAATATGAAACAAGATTGTAAAATTTGAATAAAACAATTAAAAACAAAATTGAGTTGCTAAAAAAAAGAGAATTGAAAGGATTTCAGCAACTCTAGAGGCTAAAAGAGATGGAAGAGGAAAATAATCAACAGTCAAGGGTAAACAGGTCTACACACCAGAAGAATCAATAGTCAAGGGTAAATAGGTTTGCACACCAAAAGAATCAACGGTCAGGGGTAAAAAGGTCAGCACACCAAAAGAATCCAAAGTCAAGGGTAAAAAGGCCATCACACCAAAACTTTTTGGCAGTATAAAACTTGGTGATGTAACTATGGAGAGCTTACTCCAATTTCATAATTCCTTGCAACAATGAGAGAAGACCTTGAATTAAAATGATTCAACAATCCATGTTGTAGAGTTTACATTTGGCTCATCAGATCCAACATTGAAGAAGAAGATAGAGGAGAAGGAGGTCGAAATTAGATACATTCACCAAAAACTATTGGAGAAGGGAAAATCACTACATTTGGGATGTGATAGTGAGATACAAGATTTGAAATACCAAATTAAAGCTTTGCAAGAGAAACCTGTGGCGGAAGCAATTTTCTATACTCCATATGATACAGATTTGAGGGCACAAGAGCTCGAGAAGGAGGTACAACATGTCAAGAGAAAATTAAGTGCGGTTCAATATGAGCTAAAGTGGACAAAGGGTGATCTTAAAAGAAAGGAATATGAGCACTCAAAGTAGAAAAATAATAATGTAGAGATGTTGAAGAAATTCCTAGAAGAAAAAGATAGATTGCATACAAAAGTGGTAAATCTTGCAAACAAAGTGAAAGAGCAAGGAAAACAATTAAAACATATGGTTGATGAAACTTCTGTAGAACTCGAGGGTTCTGGAAAAGGAAAGATAAGCTATAGAGAATTCTCTTATTCTAAAAGGGAGGAATTGAAAAAACCTCCCAAGCAACCTAGAGTTCTAAAATAATATGGTGTACATTTGATGTCTATGTACATATAATATTGTTGTAATGTAAATTGTTAGTATTTCTCGGTAATGCATATATTTTGATATAGTTAATGTGTTTCTAATGTGTAATACAAGTGTAATGTGTAATCCATATATGCATTTTTTCTATATCTACGAGATTTTAATGTGCAACCCATACTGAGAAGTGTGTATGAAACTACAAATCATGAAATATATTCTTCGCAATATATTCTACAAATGAATTGACATATGAAATATTCTTGAAATATATTCTACAAATCAATTGACATACCATCATTTCATGTTATATTGAATAAATTGCACCATAACATAGACATCCCAACAGTTTTGAAACATCTTATATAGTATTTATGCATGTATATTTTTTATATCGGTTTTATGAACTGTTGGTTATGCTACTTTTCTGGATCTTTCTCTATGGGACTATCAGTGGACAGATTTCAGAATTATTTTTTGGTTTGAAGGTTTCAATTTCAGTAGATCTTTGGTATTGGTTTTATTCTAAATGAACAGCGGTGGTATGTGATAGTTGATTTATTTCCTGCTTTTGGAGATCTACATATGACTTACAGGGTCTTTTTTTATGCCTCTTTTTGACCTATCTGGTTCCTACCTGAATACACGGATATGTGTATCTACTTTATGTAATTTTGTTCTCGTTAGATGATATAAAATTACGCTTTTTTTCCTAGGAACAAAAAAAACATAGACATACCAACCTTTTCTACAAACTCTTGTACTCATTTCTATAAATTGTATGATCTACAGTAAAATCCAATTCATCCAAAACAAGTATTGATAGTATTTTCCAATTTTTCATGGCCAAAACTCAAAAATGCACACCAATTCCAATCGAAGTACACTCTAGGTATGAAATTTGGAAGTTTGCATACAAAAACCTAATTAGACTAGTATAGTTTTAATTTCAGACATAAATTAAACTTGTATCATGAAATAAGAATGCATCCAGCATTTGAAATGAGAACAGAACAACTGTAAATATTGGTTTCTTGTTCACGGGCATCATAGTTTCTCTAGTAAATATTGTATTTATATAATTTTGGCATGACAAGGACAACTTAGAAAAGAGGTTGAATTGGATAGTTGTTTGGAAACCAATCTCATGGCTCTGCAAGTTTGTATCATCTGTATATTTTCTATTATAATATAAATCATCATCATTCCTTATAGAAATAAATAAATGAGAACATAACAAATATAATACATTCTCGAGAAAAAAACAGAGATAATGCAAAAATATAACCAGATTGATACTCAAGAAAGTTTTAAAAGGGGCCCAAGAGCATTTTTATTATATTATGCTTTCATTACAGAGCAGAAGGCTAGTTTACAATTGAATCAGTAAAATAAAACAACTCCTTCTATAATAATTGTCCCTACTACCTATTAAATTCTATTTATAGACCTCAAGGGTTGGATTGACCATGTTACAAGTGGATTTCATTAGAGTGAAACTGAAATGTTGATTCAACCACAAGCCAACCCATCCTCTGATGTACTTTTCTGGCTTCAAACGAAGATACCAACTACTATGGAACAAGGATAACACGACAGTGCAACACAGGGGGGAAACCAGGGATGAAGTGGACATGTTTCAACACTAGGGGTAGAAAGGGAGTGGAAGAGGAAGTTGCATTCCAGTTATCTGGATGGGAGATGCGAGTAGAGAAGAATTATAATAGTGATACACATTGCATGAGAGGTATCATAAGGAGAAAAGGGAAATACCAATGAAAGAAAAAAATCATAAGGAAGAGAGAAATGCTGAGACAAAAATGGCTTAGCGGAAAACAACATGCAACACCCATCTAGTATGGAGAAATTAAAAGCTGGAATTGAAGAAATCAATCCTGCTATGCCACCGAGAGGGAATGCTTGGGTTGTTGAAGAGGGACAGGGTATTGAATCAATGTAGGAAAGACTTCACTAAGTGATGGGAAAGGAATTCCAAATGAACATTAAAACAATAAGATTCAATGGAACTACCAATGAAAGCCATTGAACCCGGATGAGACTGTCTCCAATTCTACCCATTTCACTCATACTATTAGTGAACTCAAATTTGCACACATATACGGCCATAATGGACAAAAATTAACGAACATACATAATGGAGTCAATACATAGCCTACTGATAACAGTGGCCCCTATTTATCAATATTCCATAAGAAGCAACATGATTGGTAATTGACTGAAACTGCTAGGAAGGAATCCATGGGGTCAGGCCAAATCTGGATATGTGTATTGTGTTGGCCCTTTGAATAATTGAAAGGTGGGAAAAAAAGGTTAATCATAAGGAAATGTTGATTTCACGTCTGGTTGATGCAATCATTCTCAATGTCGTCAAAATCTGACTCGATTCAGGTTCATTGAATCATAGAATTTGATGGTTTGTAGAACATTTTTTCCTTGTTAAGTGACATATTTGACACTCAGTTGAAAGTTCAGAATATGACAAGTATGGAAAAGAGAAAAAATCCATTTACACATTTATAAGATTATATGACGTATTTGACACTCAATTAGTTCAGCACGTGTATGACAGGTTGAGGTATGGGAAAATGAAAAATTGCCATTTAGAATTTTAGAAAATTAGATGACTGGAAAAACTGTAAACTGTAAATCAAGGTTTAGTCCCTTAAGGAAATGCACACATTGGCCTAGAAAAAAAATCAATATTAGGGCTAGAAGTTAAAAAAAATTATAAAGGAGAAAGTATCATGTAAAAAATTAGAAATATTAAAATGCTAAAAGAGGAATAATAATAAATAAAAATAATCTCCTATTTTATTCATTAATTTGACAACGAAAACGGCCATGTGCGTGTATTTTACTGAAGCAAGTCAATTTTGGATTGCTTTACTCAAATGCACTCCCAGCATGCAAAAACTGTGGTTTAGGGAAATTAGACCTGCAAAAAATACAAAAACTATGGTCTAGGGAAATTAGACCAAGCCTAAGAGAAGATCAAAAATTGACCAAGTATGGAATTATTGGTAAGATCTGCCTAATTAGCCTTAGGGAAAGTCCACCACACCTCATAGGATGATGATAAAATTATTCTAAGACTATGGATATCTAGAGTGTTGTATGTTGCATCCAACCATATCATTATCCTAACCAAAAAGTCTTTCAGTAAGAAGATATCAATCTGCCAAAAGTGCCTCTCAGCCATATTTGCATTGCTCCAGAAAAATGTCCGCCGAGGAGAGAGAAAGAAGCTCCAAAAGATGAAAGTCACATCTTGATGGATTCACCTTGTTGGCCTCTACCCATTGGGAATCTCACTTGCCAAGTTTGAAGGAAAAATGAAATCACCTTGGTGACCTAGGGTTTGAAGAGAACTGGTTAAGTGTTACACAAAGAGTTTGAGAGACCACTTGGAAATGCTCGCAAGAGGATGTTCCTTTCATGATAAAATTCATCAGATGATATGGCCATGTTCATTGTTGAAATGGATATATATCCATGCTCTTGGTTTTTCTTATGGTTCCCAGATAAGGAAAATATCAACCTGCCAAAATAGAATAAAATTCTTATTTTCCATACTAAGGACAGAAAAAATGGCTAAGTGATGCCCTCGTTAAGGTTGATGCCCGCACTAAGGATGATGCCCGCATGGCATGGCATAGATGATGATGTGGCATGAATTTGAAATCATTGTTGCATTATGACATCATTCTGGAGAAATACGACAAATTAGTGAAAATCAGGAAATATGCTAAGTATGGGAATATTGGTCCAAGTAACCTTAAGAAGATGCCCGCCACAAATGGTTTGTTGAAGAAAATTCCCACACCAAATGGGGATATTGTAGGCTGTTGTTTTTTCTACTCAACCATGGTATCAGTTTGTCCAAAGAGACCCTGAAGAAGAATTTATGGACCTGCCAAAACTATGGTTTAGGGAAATTAGAACAAGCCTAGGAGAAGATCAAAAATTGTCCAAGTATGGAATTATTGGTAAAAAATGCCTTACTTGCCTTAGGGAAATGCCCTCCATAGCTCATAGGATGATGATAAAAATATTATGAGAGTGTGGTTCTCTAGAGTATTGTATCGTGCATCCAACCATATAATTATCCTGACCAAAACGTCTTTCAGTAAGAAGATATCAATCTGCCAAAAGTGCCTCTCAGCCATATTTGCACTGCTCCAAAAAAATGCCCACTAAGGAGAGAGAAAGAAGCTCTAGAAGATGAAAGTCGTCTTTCTGGATTCACCTTATTGAACTCTACCCATTGGGAATCTCACGTGCCAAATTTGAAGGAAAAATGAAATCACCTTAGTGACCTAAGGTTTGAAGAGAACTGGTTAAGTGTTAGACAAAGAGTTTGAGAGACCACTTGGAAATGCCTTAAAGGGGGTGTTCCGTTGAGGATAAAATTCATCAGATGATATGGTTCTGTTCATTGTTCAAATGGATATCTATCCATGCTCTTGGTTTTTCTTATGGAGACCAAATAAGGAAAATATCAACCTGCCAAAATAGAAGAAAAATATTGTTTTGCATACTAAAGACAAAGAAAAAATGGCTAAGTGTTTTAAAGGGGATAAGTGATGCCTAGATTAAGGTTGATCCTCGCACTAAGGATGATGCTTGCATGGCATGGCATGGAATATATGATTATGTGAAATGAAGTTGAAATCATTGTTGCATTATGACATCGTTCTGGAGAGAAATACAGCAAATTAGTTAAAATCAGGAAATTGGCTAAGTTTGGGAATATTGGTCCAAGTAGCCTTAAGAGGATGGCCACCACAAATTGTGTGTTGCAGAAAATGCCTGCACCACATGGGGATATTGAAGTCTATTGTTTTTTCTACTCAACCATGGTATCAGTTTGTCCAAAGAGGTCGTGAAGAATAATTTATGGACCTGCCAAAATTGTGGTTTAGGGAAATTAGACCAAGCCTAGGAGAAGATCAAAAATTGTCCAAGTATGGAATTATTGGTAAAATATGCATAACTGGCCTTAGGGAAATGCTCACCACAGCTCATAGGATGATGATAAAAATATTCTTAGAGTGTGGATCTCTAGAGTGTTGTATGGTGCGTCCAACCATATCTAGAAGGCTATAATAAGAGGTTTTTCTTACAGTTTGAAGACAATATAGAAGCATCTTCATAATAACCCACATGCTAGGAAATGTATATTATAGTTTCAAACTTACCAATTTCATATATAATGAAAAATTTATTCGAAAAGAAAAACCAATCATAACAGAACAATAATATACCATACATAATTGAATGCAACAAATACATAATTCATATGTATTAAATAGTAGAATTCACCATATAGATTACACCTAATAGTGTAAAATTTTATTAATAAATGTAAAAATTGTACAAATCCAAATGTGGTACACCAGTCCTCGGCCCTAATCCATACAATTTCAAAAACTATCCAAGATTCCTCCTCTGGACCTCGAGGTAACAGCAGAGGAATCCTATTGGTGCAACCTGTATTTACTTTTCCCATAGTTATCAACTAACTTTCATTGATCAGTAGTTGGCATATATAGACTGATCATCTCCTTCGCCATTACATTGAGCTCCACGTTTTTAGCATAAGAGAAATATGGCAATTTTGTACATATGGATTTGAAGTCAAACAACATCTCAAAATCTACAGTTAAATTATTAATCACCGTTTTTCCAGACAAGGACTGATGTTGCATGTCATCAATATGTCTGTTATCTAATCTACATCTAATTAACCTGTCATTATATTCTTTCTGAGACCACGTTCCTCCTTTCTCTTACCAGAAGAAAGGGAGTCCTCTTCTAAATAAAGGATTAAACAGTTCAACGAATTCCTTGATTTGATGATGCATGACATCAATTTTCACTTCAACTATTGCTAAATGATGATATTTATTTACCACATTCCTTTCCCATGTGATAACCAAAACCCTATCCTAGATATTTGCTTTCTTTATTCCCTCTTCTGTCAAGTTGTTCAAAAACTTGATTGCATTATTAGCTGTGTCAATAGGCTTCTTATTTAACACCTGTTTTACCATCAAGACATTTTTTCTAGCAGCTTGTGTAACAATATCCTTATCAAGAATAAAATCTAAATAAGGCTTCCCCTTCGCTGATTCTGATATCAATACATCCCAGATGAGATTTTTTTCTCCCTGTAAGGATGACTGTCTTGTAACCTGTTTTGTCAATTTGTTGTTCTTATCCACCAGTTCCTTACATTTTTCTTCCAATTTATTCCTTTCTATTTCTCTCTTTCCAGCTATGTACTCCAAATTTTTATTTTGGTTCTTCAAACCAGCGATTTCCAACTCTTTAAGACTTATTTGTGACATAGCCTCAACTATGCCATGTTCACTAGATCTAGCCACATGAGGAATAATCCTCAATTCTAGCTCCTTTTCTTTCTCCTGCAACTTTCTTTCCATTTCTTCTAACTTTTCCTTCATGGATTTCTCACTTTCTACTACTAAGGCCATGTCTTTTTTCCATTTATTTTCTTTATCAGCAAACTTCAATAATTTTGCTTGAAAATCAGAGAGTTGATTATTCAGGTTCTCCTATTCTTTTTCTATCTCAACTAGTTTAGGACCATGTATTAGTTGGGTGGCAGGTATGAGAATCTTCTTTTTCAATAACTAAATCTCTTTTTCTTTCTCATCCAGCAACCTCTGGATACCATCTCCCTTATCATATTGGCCTCCAGCAGCTCAGTTTGTAGCTTCTTTATCTGAGTTTGGTGGGCCTTATTTTCCACCTTTTCTTGCCTCAATTGGTTCTCAATTTTACCTTTGAGGGTCTGTAACTTGGATAATGCCAGAGTGATATTTAGCAAGTGAGTAAACAATATATCTTCTGTCTGCTTGTGCAAATGAATCATGTCAGGTATGGGGATATCATCCAGGTTCATTTTTACTTCAGCAACTCTGTTCTTGCTTTCCAAGGCCAAGTTCATAGTGTTTTGGACATAATACCTGACTGAAACCAAAGACACATATTGATTAGAAATTTTTCTTACTTCAGAATATAATTTCAGAGTCTCTTGTGAAGTTATGTCTTTCATGCCTTTGTATGTATCCACTAACTCTGCTTTGTTTTTTGACTGGGGGGAGGAATCGATGGGAGTACTATTTGCAAATTTATACTCTTTTACCTCAAATGGACAGCCTGATATCGTCATTTTCCTTTTACCTTTATCTACAGTTGTATCTAGGAAAATTTGTCCTTCAGTTTCAACCTTCTGCCTTTTGGGAGTTTCAGCAGTGTCCTCCTCATCAATATCCATTGGCTCCTGAAAATCTCTTTCGATATTTCCTTCTAATTTACTGTCTAATGGAGTAATGCTCTCTGTTGTAGAAACCGAATTGGATGTATCATGCAATAAAGAGACAACCTCTCATATACGAGATCTTGGATCTTCATCTAAGTCAAAAATCTTTGGGGCCTCCTTTGGGTACTTATACCAGTTAGCAGCTTTTTCCAATCCCATAACCTCTTCGTGTTTATAAGGCTTTCTCTTTTGAGCTTTTCTCCTGTTTGATATAACCTGGTGAGGGTCATATTTTATTATCGATTCTGTCTCAAATCCTAACTCTCTAAGTAAACCTTCCACCATTGGCAAAGCACCCTTATTCTTGATGGTGAATGGACCTACATCCCAAAGGTGTTTGATGTCAATGGACTTCCTTTATTTCAGGAAGTGTTCAATCTCTAAGAACAGCTTTTGTCTGATGAACTCTATTGAGAAAAATCTTGGAGTCAGGAAGGGTGGTAACATGTAAGGTGACTGAGTGAAACCATATAGTATGATCATTGTTCCATATTCAAACAGGAACCAATCTCCTATTCTCTTTTCTGTAGAAGCTTGCAATAGATCCCACGTCTCTGGCAGCACCCGAGGAAGCCTCTTTTGGAAAATGGAAGCATAAATTTCTATCCTGCAGAAGTTCATGAACTTGGTATAATCCCTGTACATTTCATATGTTAATACCATTTCTGGTAGTTTTATATTATCCTTGTTGAAATAAAGGAACATATTCAAGAGATATGACTGGAACCAGAAATTTTTGGTCTTGTGGAAGTTCATTAGTTGAGAATGAATATTCTCAGCTAAGAACTCATCAAATTTAATGCATGACACTTGTAGTGACTTACTGGGTTCATCTGACTCAATAGGATAAGTTCTTAAAATGACGAGAAGACTCATAATGGTTTCAGGGATGTATTTATCTGTGACTAGACCCAAAAATTGACATAACATGGTTACTACACACTTGGTTTCTTCGTTAAACAGGGCTGCATCGACTGGGAATGATGGGTTGGGCGACTCATCTTCTGGATTGAAACATCTCTTAAAAAAATTTGTTTTCTCTCAATGGTGAGCTCCTTAAAACATCAGAGTATAGACTCTTCACTCTAATATTTAGCCTTTAAGTTAAACTCTTTAGGGACAGACAGGGTTTGCCTAAAGACTGAGGATTTAACAGGACACGGAATGGTGGAGCATTCAAGGTTCATTATGAATCTTTCTGACATAGAATAGTTGTTTACACACCATTCCACAAATTCTGGGAAAACAGGGGTTTGTTTAGTAGCAAAAAGGTGAAAAAGGACTAATAGATGTTATGAAGGTTCGTTCCCTGGTCCCTTAGCAGATTTTAACTTCTGTTTCATAGCTTCAATGGGTCCATTTAAAAGGACAGGGTCAAAAAAATGAGCATTCCTATCCTCCAATAGTTCTTCTACTTTCTGATACTCTAAGCCTTGAGTTTCTATATTTTCCATTTGATCCCTTTATACAACTTTCAAGGGGGACAAAAAGGAACTACCTAGTGTTTGACAAGCGACTGATGGACGTCGTAGGAATTGGATCCTTTTGTATTTTAAGTGGTCATATTCTACCAATGCAAGGGAATAAACTAATGTACAGTCTTTTATGATTTTCCATATTCTTAACTCTCTTGCACTTTTGGTGACCAAAAATTTTCTCAGCCTTCCATTTCTACCCGATATGTTCTGCACCATTGATCTTCTGTTCTATTTTGATTTCGTTATTCTCCCTCAATTTTCTCATTGCCATTAAATTCTATGCATCTCGCATTAAGAAACTATATCTCAACCATCGATCTCATCATGGATCCTTTATAACCATCGATTTCTTGTTTTCTTACTGATTCCATGATTTGAAGTGCATTTTCAGAATGGGCATATTTTATTTGAGAAGAGTTTCTAATCTGTATATCCTTACCCAATCAGATCTAGATCGTTCATCTAGTTAACCCTTTATCCGCCTTTCACAAGCTCCATATTCTTTTTCACGCTCGCATCTTTGCATCGCGAAAAACATTTCATCTGTGGATCTGAGGCTACGGTGAATATGGTTCGTTCACTGATGTGGCTACTACTGGATTTCATGATTTGCATCTTTTCTATCCTTCATGCATGTTCCCATCATAAAATCCTTCACGGTCTAAGATATCTGCCTCTTTTTAATCCTCGTCGTTCAATTTGGAGGGCCCTACAACATTTCGCAACGCCGAGGCAAACTATCCATCATGTGAGTTTTGAGGGGGGGTTTAAAAATAGCCCCCAAAAGTCAAATTCTTGGGACTTTTGAGGGGGGTTTTTAAGTACCACCCCCAAATACCTTTAAAAAATTTGGGGGGGGGAGGGGGGGTGTTAGCAAAACAGTCGCAAGACACCTTTAGTGCGAATCTTTCTGAAACCCTCCCCAAAATTCCTGATAATTAGAATTTTGAGGGGGGTATTTAAGGACCGCCCCCAAATACCTTAAAAACAATTTGGGGGGGGTTAGCATAACCGTCGCAAGCCACCTTTAGGGGGGGGTTTACTAAAACCCCCCTGAAAACTCCTGATAATTAGAATTTTGAGGGGGGGTTTTAAGGACTCCCCCCAAATACTTTAAAAAAATTTGGGTGGGGCTGGGGGGGGTTAGCAAAACCATCGCGAGACACCTTTAGGGGGTATTTCTAAAACCCTCCCAAAAAGTCCTCGGAATTAGACTTTTGAGCGAGATTTTTAAGGACTGCCCCCAAATACCTTAAAATACTTTTGGGGGGGGGTTACCAAAACCACCACAAGACACCTTTAGGGGGGGTATTTCTACAACCACCCCCCCCCCCCCCCAAA